>RCUC01157039.1:0-35548 GCA_003697995.1 Taxidea taxus jeffersonii | reverse complement strand
GACTCACTGTGCTACTTAACGGAGGATCAAAGATGAGCAAGACACGGTCGGTCACTAGTCTGCGGTATTTCTGGGCATCCGTGGGGAGGCAGACATGTAAATCAGAAAGGGCAATAAAAGTTGGCAAAGAAGAAGTCAAACTATCACTCTTTGCAGATGATATGATACTATATGTGGAAAACCCAAAAGGCTCCACTCCAAAACTGCTAGAGCTTGTACAGGAATTCAGTAAAGTGTCAGGATATAAAATCAATGCACAGAAATCAGTTGCATTTCTTTACACCAACAACAAGACAGAAGAAAGAGAAATTAAGGAGTCAATCCCATTTACTATTACACCCAAAACCATAAGATACCTAGGAATAAACCTAACCAAAGAGGCAAAGAATCTATACCCAGAAAACTATAAAGTACTCATGAAAGAAATTGAGGAAGACACAAAGAAATGGAAAAATGTTCCATGTTCATGGATTGGAAGAATAAATATTGTGAAAATCTCTATGCTACCTAAAGCTATCTACACATTTAATGCAATGCCTATCAAAATCCCATCCAATTTTTTCAAAGAAATGGAACAAATAATCCTAAAATTTATATGGAACCAGAAAAGACCTCGAATAGCCAAAGGAATATTGAAAAAGAAAGCCAAAGTTGGTGGCATCACAATTCCAGACTTCAAGCTCTATTACAAAGCCGTCATCATCAAGACAGTATGGTACTGGCACAAAAACAGACACATAGATCAATGGAAAAGAATAAAGAGCCCAGAAATAGACCCTCAACTCTATGGCCAACTAATCTTTGACAAAGCAGGAAAGAATATCCAATGGAAAAAAGACAGCCTCTTCAACAAATGGTGTTGGGAAAATTGGACAGCCACATGCAGAAAAATGAAATTGGACCATTTCCTTATACCACACATGAAAATAGACTCAAAATGGATGAAGGACCTCAATGTGAGAAAGGAATCCATCAAAATACTTGAGGAGAACACAGGCAGCAACCTCTTCAACCTCAGCCTCAGCAACTTCTTCCTAGGAACAACAATTCCTTTCCTAGGAATTTTTTTCCTAGGAAAAAAATGAACTACTGGGACTTCATCAAGATCAAAAGCTTTTGCACAGCAAAGGAAACAGTTAACAAAACCAAAAGACAACTGACAGAATGGGAGAAGATATTTGCAAACGACATATCAGATAAAGAGCTAGTATCTAAAATCTATAAAATACTTATCAAACTTAACACCCAAAGGACAAATAATCCAATCAAGAAATGGGCAGAGGACATGAACAGACATTTCTCCAAAGAAGATATCCAGATGGCTAACAGACATATGAAAAAGTGCTCCACATCACTCGGCATCAGGGAAATACAAATCAAAACCACAATGAGATACCACCTCACACCAGTGAGAATGGCTAAAATTAACAAGTCAGGAAATGACAGATGCTGGCGAGGATGTGGAGAAAGGGAAACCCTCCTACACTGTTGGTGGGAATGCAAGCTGGTGCAACCACTCTGGAAAACAGCATGGAGGTTCCTCAAAAAAGTTGAAAATAGAGCTACCTTATGACCTAGCAATTGCACTACTGGGTATTTACCCTAAAGATACAAACGTAGTGATCCGAAGGGGCACGTGCACCCAAATGTTTATAGCAGCAATGTCCACTATAGCCAAGTTATGGAAAGAACCTGGATGTCCATCAACAGATGAATGGATAAAGAGGTGGTATATATATATATATAATGGAATACTATGCAGCCATCAAAAGAAATGAAATCTTGCCATTTGCAACGACATGGATGGAACTAGAGCATATTATGCTTAGTGAAATAAGTCAACTGGAGAAAGACAACTATCATATGATCTCCCTGATATGAAGAAGTGGAGATGCAACGGGGATGGGGGTTAAGGGGGTAGGAAAAGAATAAATGAAACAAGATGGCATCGGGAGGGAGACAAACCAAAAGAGACTCTTAATGTCATAAAACAAACTGAGGGGGGTTGGGGGAAGGGGTGTTGGGAGAGGGTGGTGGGATTACATTATATGTTTATATAAAAAATTAAATTAAAAAAAAGAAAGGGCAATAAAAGAATTACAGGTGTCTTGGTAGAAGTCTAGCTGAGGCCCAACAGGCGAGGTACCCACCCTCTCCTGGGATCAAGAGAAAGAGCATTATAGGGGAAATGGTGCCTAAGCTGAGTCTTGCCTGGTGAAAAGCTATTTGCCATTTGTATAAGGAAGAGGAGACATTCTAGGCAGAAGGAGGAGCGCAAAGCCCAGATGCATAAAACAGAGGCGTGGCCTCTTCAGAGAGCTTGGCCTGGCTTGGCACGGCTGGAGTTTATGATCACAGAGTGAGGAGGTGGCCAGGGGCTCGGTCATGGTGCACAGTGAATGCCATGCTGTAGTCTGGACGGTGGAGATAGCCACGATGGGCCCAGAAGCAGGGGACTAATTTACTCTGACTTATAGTTCAGAATCCCTCTGGTAGCAAAGCGGAAGCTCAACTGAAAGAGAACAGGGCAAGAGGCAGAAAGACCAGTTAGGAAAGTCTTCAATGGTCCAAACAACAAGTAAGAGAAGACCCGATCTTTAGCAATGACATCAAGAGGGGAAGAAGGAACAGACCCAGGAGACTCCAGGATGCAGAAGGCAGAACCTGACCACCACTGGGTGTGGGGAGGTGAGACGATGAAGACATCTAGCTGGTCTGGCTTGGGAGATGAGCAGGATGGAGGGGCCACCTGCTGAAATCAGAAACACAAGAGCAAGATGGGAGGAAAATAATAATGAGTTCCATCTGATCACGTTGGGCATCTCCAGGTAGGGATGCAGGGTAGTGAATTAGCACAAGTCTGGAGCTCAGGAGGGAGGCCTGGCGACTAACAATTCTCTCAGTAAATGTCTGTCTTCTGATGAAGAATTAAGCTGTTTAAAACCAGAGAAGTCAAGGTCACTTGTGGCCACAGAAGAGCTGGTGTCAGTCTCAGATAATTCAGACAGATTCAGCACTTCTGGCTCTCGGTTCTGTAGAATGTCTGAGTTGCAGTATCTTTTTTTTTTTTTAAGATTTTATTTATTTGACACAGACAGAGAGATCACAAGTAGGCAGAGACACAGAGAGAGGGGGAAGCAGGCTCCCCGCTGAGCAGAGAGCCCAATGCGGGACTCAGTCCCAGGACCCTGGGATCATGGCCCGAGCTAAAGGCAGAGGCTTTAACCCACTGAGCCACCCAGGCACCCGAGTTGCAGTACCTTACACAGAAAGGGATACAGACGTGATCCTGTCCCATCCTGCACCCCAATTTCAGCTCCCTTTCTTCCCCACCAGCTTATCAGCTTGTCCACACTTGGCCCATATGTCTTCTCTCTGTGCCTAGCTGCCCCATGTGCCCCATTCATCACACATGGATTAGACATTCAGCCACACTGCCTAGGGAAGGCATTTCCATAAGAAATGGGCCATTCCAGGATCAGGACAATTTTTTAATGTCGACCAAATGTTTATTAGAAGATATCAGAAAATACCACCTCAACCTTGGATAATCATGGGAGAAACAGATTTTCAGTTGAGACGAAGCATTTATTCCTCGAGCAACCCACAGAACAGAAGGGATGTAGGGCAGGCTTTACTTCTAGGATTGCCTCAGGCACTTTCTTCTTTTTAAAAAAAGTTAATAAAAATAAAATAAAATAGCAGGATTTGAAGAGCATTTGTTATACGGTTTTCATTTTGAGATTACATTTGCCCCTTGTGCTTTAATTCAATACAGAGCTTAACACTGTAACGGAAGCTTGCTGCAGAAGAGAATGGGATAGGATACAGCTTTGAACATGCATGAAACTTTGATGCTTTTCAAGATCACAGGATTAAGGAATTTTCTACATGAGAGCTGGGAAGCCGCAGTTCCTCAAATGTCCAGCAGGGGGATCTGCGAGTGACACTGCATCGTTTGGGGGGGGGGTTTCCTTCAGAATTGAACATCCATTTTCAAAAAGACTGTTTCTGCGCTTCCTTTTTGCAACATTTAACATTCTTCCTCCTCCCCTTGAATTGTAAAATGCATCATGACTTCCGAGCAACATCAAGAAAAGTTTTATTCATTATGACCAATGCAACCCCAGTTGATCAGAGCCAAATCTTGTAGAAACTTGTGGGCAGAAGACAGCCTTACCCGCTGGACACAAATGGTATTTACGGGCAGTCTCAGCAGCCCAGGAAGGCCAGGCATGGAAGGCAGAAACATAGGGCAGATGTCAAAGCCCAGTCCACTCTCCTTCAAAAGAAGTGCTTTGAATGCAACAAGGAAAACGGGAACTCTCACTTTTTTTTTTGCCCTCCACGCCTGTATTTTGAAGAATTACAAACCTACAAACAATCACATTGGCCACCTGTGTGTGGCCGGGCCCAACCACATGGCCTTTGCCCTATAAAAGTTAGTCTGTAAGATAAAAGTCTGTAAGGCAGGGAGAGGTCGCCTCTTTGTAAGAGACGGCTCTGGCCGGTCAGTTTGATTCTTGATGCTTGGCTCGAAATAAAGCTCTTTGCTTGACCTTCGCTTTGTATCAGTCTCGTTCCTTTGATTACAGACCCAACAGAGGAAAAGGTTGCAAGCAGAGTTCCAGAAACATCCACACTCACTTCCCCTAGATTTGGTGCACATTTCACCACATGTGTTTTACTCTCTGCTCCTCTCCTTTCCTTCTCCCTGGTATTCACAAGTTCTAGCAACACTTCGGAAGCACTGAAGTTCAGTCAGTCTTTTCTGGGGGCCCACTGTGGACCGGGGAGGTCAGATATGCGCAAATAACACTCTATCTAATGAGAACAGAAACTGAATGGAAGGCAAAGCACTACAGGGGGGCTGTAGACAAGAGTACGAGCAGAGATGGTACCCCCCAGGGTCAGGGAATGCTTCTCAGAGGTGACCTAGAGGAACCAAGAGGTGGGACATAGAGGAAGAAAAGGATACCTAGGGAGTAAGGTAGAAAGGCAAGGAGGAATCAAAGAGTCATGTGTCCAAGGGCTGAATAGATTTTGCTTGTCCCATTTCTAATCTTCTCCTTTTTATTTTTATTTTTATTTTTTTTAAGATTTTATTTATTTGACAGAGATCACAAGTAGGAAGAGAGGCAGGCGGCGGGGTGGGGGGGGGGGTGAGCAGGCTCCCTGCCGAGCAGAGCCTGATGCCTGATGTGGGGCTCCATCCCAGAACCCTGGGATCATGACCAGAGCTGAAGGCCCAGAGCATAAGGCAGAGGCTTTAACCCATGGAGCCACCCAGGTGCCCCCCATTTCTAATCTTCTGCTTCCATGTCCTCTCTTTGGAAAGCAGCAAGTTAGCCGTTACTGTGAGCTCCCTAAACCCGGCTGGGGTGGTTAGGGAACTTACCTGCATCTCCTTCTCAAGCCCTTGCAACCTTGCCAGGTCGTTTGGGTGAACTCACTTCACAAAAAGATAAGAGGGGGCTCAGAAAAACCAAGATATGTAACCAAAGAGACCCAGCTGGTGAGTGGCGGAGTCCGTAATTGTTTCTGTTAATCTTCTCAAAGCTCAACTGGTAAAATGCTCTCTCCAAGGACACTTGGCACTTCCATCTGTCTCTCCCACACCCCCTCTCCCAGGTCAGCTGGGCTTTCTCAAATCCACTGACTTTTCAGGGACCAGGGGTCACATCCTCTGAGCCTCGTTCAATCCACATTTTCTGTTCATGTCAGGACAGGGTTCCCCTTGCTCCCCGAGCCCAATCAAGATCCGGCTGTGATTCCTGGGCAATTTCGGTACCTTGTCCCCATCTGTCTTCGCCACCTCCCAGACATCAATATCCGTGTAAATAAACCCCCAGACCCATCAGCACACCATCACTGCTACCACCAGGTCTTTATACATGAAACAATATTTAATTCTCCTATCTGAGTTGGTCACAGCATCTCTAATTTATATTTAAGAGGACTGAGTCTCACAGAAATTACAGGACTTGCTCAAAACAATTTGTTTAGCGACTCCACATCCCACGCCTGGTCTGGGAAGAGCCAGAGAGACTGAATTGAAACAAGTGATTCAGAATTAAGTCTGAAGATAAAATAGCAATTTACTTTGTGCATCCACACAAAACTGTCCCTGGTATAATACAGTTCTGGGTGTTGTCATCAAGGAAAAATCGCCCTTCTTATTCACATTCATTCCAGTGATTGCCCCCTTACTCCACCTCCACTTATTTTAATTTTGGCCTGTTTAGTATATCATGAGCTCTGAATTAAACCCAGTGTATGCCAGTTACTGAAGGAGCTGTTCAACTGATATGTAATTTCAATATTGACCACTAGGTGTCTCTATCAACGAGTTCTGCAAAATCGCCCTTTAGAAGGTATCAGAAAATCAACACCAAGTATGCCTATTAAAAGGCATACCTAACTTGATACCGTGCTACATAATCTATAAAAACTGGAACACAGCAAACAGATTCCCATGTGCAAAATATTGCATGATCTCTGGCCTCAAGTATCCAAACAAAAACAAAAATAAAGACAAAAAAAAAGAAAAAGAAAAAAACCTCATTTTTTCCCCCAAGTGAGAAATAAAACAAGAACACACCAAGTAGGATGCTTGGGTGGCCTAGTCCGTTGGGCTTCTGACTCTTGATTTCAGCTCAGGTCATGGTCTCAGGGTCCTGGGATGGAGCCCCTTGTCCAGCACCCCACTCAGGTGGGAGTCTGTGCTTAACATCCTCTCCCTCTGCCCCTGCACACACTTGTGTTCTCTTTCTCCCTTCCTCCCTCCCTCCCTCCAATAAAAATAAATCTCTTTAAAAAAAAAAAAAAACAACACATCAAGCCCATTGGAACACTAGGCATTGTACTTTACTTATAACATATATTTGAAACCTCACATTGCATGTAGGAAGTATTTAGATTAGGCTTTTAGAAACTAATTTGAAACCCAAAGGACACAAAGATCTTTTACCCAGAAAAAGCTAATCAGCCTTCTCACAAGGGAGACAAATGTATATTACAGCTTTGTCAAGCATAGCTTTAAGAAAACAAGGCTAGTATTTGGACACCAAATGTCTGAATCAAAGATCTTTTCACATACATGATTATCTTCAGTTTCTGACAATCATGGCCATTACTGATCTTCTTTCGTTACTCCATTTGGGTGAGTTTGGAGACAGGGTAAAAAAGAATCTTTCTCCTTGCACCTTCTCAAGATTTGGTTAGGAGACCAGATCCAGAATATCCTTGAACGTTAAGATTATTAATATTTTGTTGAGAATTGTGAAAATGAGGCCCAAGAAAAATAACTAGGATAAATTAAATTTCAAACCGTCAGGAGATGGGTTGATAAACTTTAAGAAACTGATAGAATCTATAAAAAAATAAATAATGTAAAGCTTGTAGAAAATATTGCCAATTTACTGAATGACAGAAGATAGCACCTCAAGAGCTGGGCTGCTCTTAGGGACAGCAACTGTCTTTTTTTTCTCCTGTCAAATTCAGTTAATACTAAAAGTAAGGAGCTGCGTGAATGTTCTATATTTTTCAGTAAATCTTCTAATATTTATTTATTTATTTATTTATTTGGCTTTCTCCCAACCATCCATGAGATCTTGACCTGGCCTACCATGGTTTTATCATCAGCAGTACTTTTTATGATTGTAACATTGGCTGTTACTGTCCTAAAAGTTATGGAACATTCATTTTTTTCCATTAAGTAAAAATGTGTTGTGACTATGAAGTCTTGCTAAGGCTTCTGAACACAGATAGTTTTTCCAAGTGATAAAGCTTTTCATTCAAAGTCTGTGAGTGCATTACGTCCAAGCAAAGAGCAAGTTTACTTTTCCTAAGTGTAGGGGAGCAAAATCTCCCACCATAAAATGTGCCTCTTTGACCTGTGAATTATTTTAAACTGATTATTTTTAAGAAACTGAAGACTCAAGAAGTTTTCCTTTGTTGCCTTCCTATGAACTGCCTAAAAGTATTTAGATAGAGGACCTGTTCCAGGAAGGAAGCTGTCACCACAGCTTACTACAGTTTGATACACACTACGTATGGTAGACAGGGAAGACCTTACCAAGGACAGTTTGAGCAAAGCCCTCTCTGTCCCATTGTTTCTGGATAGCCCAGCAAACACTTACTCCTTCCTGTGAATTGCCTTCCTTCTCTTTGAAGCGCTAGTCCTGTACCTACTTCTCCTTGGTCCAGAATGACATAAATACCTCATTTTGCCTGACTGTCTTTGGAATCTCTCGTTTATGTGGATTTCCTATAAGTACATAATTAAATTTGAATTTCTCCTGTAAATCCATTTCAGGTCAATTTAATTCTTAGATCAGGCAGAAGAAATCTTGAAAGACAGAAGAAAAATTTTCCTCCCCAACCTAAGTTTCCATGCTGGTATGTTTTATTTCGCTCTCAAAAATGTATGTTTTGGGGCTCCTGGGTGGCTCAGTGGGTTAAGCCTCTGCCTTCGGCTTGGGTCATGATCTCAGGGTCCTGGGATAGAGTCCCACATCGGGCTCTCTGCTCAGCAGGGAGCCTGCTTCCTCCTCTCCCTCTCTGCCTGCCTCTCTGCCTACTTGTGATTTCTCTCTGTCAAATAAATAAATATTTTTTTTAAAAAATTTATGTTTTGCTATTCAGGTATGAATAGACATATAGACTAATGGATAAATAAAATAAATAAAAAAGCCCCAAATATATGCTTGCATACATACATATACACAGTAATAAAGAGGGATCCTCAAAATAGTAAGGGAAAGATTTATTTCATTATGGTAAGGCAAAACTAGGTAGCCATCTGAAAAAAGTATAATTAAATCCACACCTCACACAATACACTAGGGTAAATTCCAAATGGATTAATAGAAAATGTAAAAATGTAAAAAGCATATAGCCATTAATTAGTGAAAGAAGACATAGAAGGTTGTTTTTAGGTTTCAAAGTGCAGGAGGTCTTTCCATGACACAAAATCTAGAATCATAAAAGAAGGAATTGCTAAATGCACCATTTAAAATTTTAAAACTTCTGCATGGCAAAAAAAAAAAAAAATAGACAAAAACCTCATGATCAAAGGCATAGGTCAAAAGTCTACTTGGAAAAAAAAAAACACTTGCAATTTATATCTTTAAAAAAAAACTCTTTCATGTATGAAAAGCTCCTACAAACTAAGAAAAAGATCAACCACCCAATAAAAAAAACAGAGCACAAAAAAGGAATATAAATGGTTCCTGGGTCAGAAGGGCAGTGCTATTGGGGGGAGGGATTAGAGCAGGGCAGGTGAGGTGCCTAAGGCTCAGAATTTAAAGAGGCCCCGAGAATTTCATTTCATTAGGTACCTCCTTAAATTCTGCATCCAAGCCACCTCACTTATCCTACTCCAGGCCCCTAAGTGGTTCTTAAACATAGGAAAAGATGCTCAACCTCACTCAAAGTAAGAGAAATGCAAATGAAAAACAACCCAAGATACAATTTTTCACTTATCAGATTGGCAAAAATTCAATGTTGGACAACACACCACCCACAGATATCATTGGTGGGAATGAGAGTTGTTTGAACCACTCTGGAGAGCAATTTGCTACCCACTAAGCATTTAAATCACAAAGACATATGGACTCTTGACTCACTTCTAAGAACTGATCTTACAGATACTTGCAAACAAGTAAAACGACCCCCAAACAGTGTATTTATTGCCCATTCGCTTGTTAGTAAGACTGGATGTATCCTACATATGCATCATCATAGTTAAATAGACCGTGGCTAATTCATACAGTGCAGGGCTATGTAAAGGCAAGAAGGATGTCCTTTAGATATTGAAATGGAAAGCTTGCCAAGGGATGTGAAATAAGCAAGTCCAGAATTATGTGTGTGATAAGCTACTATATGTGTCAAAAAGGAGAAAATAATAAATCATAGGCTTATTATACATGCATAAAAACATCTGCCTTAAAAAAGAAATTATCAAACAATGATTATTTCCTCACAGGCCATGGGGAGCTGAATGGATAGAGGACAGGGGATCATACTTTTTGAGGTCAGAATCATGCAAATTGATTTATCTATAAAAAATATGAAATACAGGGTGCCTGGGTGGTGTAGTTGGTTAAGCGGCTGCCTTTGGAGCAGGTTATGATCCTAAGATCCTGGGATGGAGCCCCATATATGGGGCTCCCTGCTCAGCAGAGAGCCTGCTTCTCCTTCTCCCTCTGCCTGCCACTCTGCCTACTTGTGCTCTCTCTTTGACAAATAAATAAAATCTTTTTAAAAAAAATATGTGAAATACAAAAATGGTATCTATGATTGGTTTAGGGGTGATGGGGGTACATGGGGGTAGAGGTAGGTATCTGGCCCAGGGGACTCTGTGGAGGCTTCCTCTGATTTCTCAGTTACAAGTGTCAGTCACCACCCCTTCCTATTAAGATAGAATGCTTCTTTAAGGTCCCTTTGGGGGGATGCTGTCCATTCCTTCAGAAAGCTGGGGGGAAGGAGCCCTAAATCCCTCTCTCTGGTATAGGAGGACCACCAGGAAGGGTAGGTTGAAGCTCTGGACACCATACCCCAATTTACCTGGGCAGCCCCTCTTTTATCTGCTTTCATATTGGAGATCCTGGCTGACCCCAAAACTTGCTCTTAATATCATCCAGTTTCCAGGAGAGTCTTTCTGGGCTCACAGAATGACTCCATGGAGGCCTTTCTATTGCTAAAGCCAGCATGGATTCAGGAAGATGTGTGGGCACCTTGGAGGAACCAAGTCTGGCACCATCGAGGGGAGACTAGATTAACGCAAGGGCAGGGAGCAGAGAGAAGGCACGAAGGCATCATCTCCATATCCCCTGGCCCTGGAGCAGTGCTCAGGCACTGGGTCCTGGGCTGGAGACTTCGCTTGAATTTTCTACCATCCCTGGGGACCTACAGGGTCAGTAGCACCTCGACCCCTGCCCTCCCCTACAGTCCATCTAAGGTGTGCCTCCTCACCAGTTCAACAGCCCGCCCCCCCCCCATTAATTTCATGATGCTTGTCAAAATTCAGAATTCTTTGCCTCTTTTTTTTTAATAGCTTTTTTTTAAGATTTTATTTATTTATTTGACAGAGAGAGATCACAAGTAGGCAGAGAGGCAGGTAGAGAGAGAGGAGAAGGAAGCAGGCTCCCCGCTGAGCAGAGAGCCCGACTCGGGGCTCGATCCCAGGACCCTGAGATCATGACCCGAGCAGAAGGCAGAGACCCACTGAGCCACCCAGGTGCCCCAGAATTCTCTGCCTCCTAACCAACCTTTTCTCTCTATTACTTTTTCCATTGGATTTTAAGCTCAATGTCATAGGACCGTGTTCATCTTTTCTACTTCATCCCCCACACCTAGAACACTGTCCAGCAGTGAGCAGTTAAGACTATTTGTTGAATTAATGAATAATCCTATAATATTGCTTGGGCTGCTAATACTTAATTCATAAATATGTATTAATTAAGAAATCTAACCAGAGTTTTTACGTTAGTAGTGGTCCCCGTGATTGGGAGTGAGTAAAATTACAGATAACGGGAAAGAAGTACATATAAAAAAGGCAAATGTCATCAGCTTTACTTTAGATATGGGTTTTAGATGTCAAGAGGGTCTGAGAAGAGGGCCTGGGATCTAACATTTCAATGTTTCCTTAATCCTATTCTTGATTATTTGCAGGAAAGGAGGTTTCTAATTTGTTGTTTTATTCATTCTTTCATACACTTTAAGAATATTTACCAAATAATCTTCACACGTTCATTAGGCACCAAGGATACAGACACACACCACACTCGTTCCCTCTCCTACGGGAGTTCAAACACGTGTCACAAAATATTAACATCATATGATAAGGAGTTTAATAGTCACAAGCAGACAGTCCTTTTAGAACACAGTTTGCTGGGGGTGGGATACGAGAGGGAGTCCACAGGGTGTCACCTACACTCAGAATTCAAGCAAAGGGAGAGCCCTCCAACCTATTTCAAGGGGAGAACATTATACCCAATATGGTTATTCTCTTCGTTTGACTCAAGTGGCCACAGAACTCTGCGCAAAGTCCACAAAATAAAGCCAGTAGCCAAAAGGGGGAAAAAAAAGGAAGCAACTTCGGGCAAACAGGCAGACAAGCGAGCAGGGTCCACCCACGTGGCTCAGGCAAGCGCAATGGTGGGTTGACCCAGGAGGATGATGGAATTCGGGCCGAACACACGCAGGCACACTCCCACTTGCGCACACGCCCATTATGTCATCCTTCCCCGCCAGGGCCGCCTGCCGGTGCAGAGCTTATCTCTGAACATTTGGAAGCAGTTACCTTGCTTTAACTTACTGAATCAATCTGGAAGTGTCTGTGGACGTGTCCAGATTGAAGGCAAGCAGCGTCCCAGCTGGGAAAGGAGGTGCGAAGGCCCCCGCTGAGTGTGGACCGACGGGGCGCCGCAGGCATCACCCCACGGGAAGGTCAAGACTGACCTGGGATGAGAGGCAGAAGTTCAAGGGCAGAAGGGCCTCTTCTCCCCGCACGGAAGGCCCTACCGGAATATGCACTCTCACACTTGCTTACGTTCCTCCTGCCTCAGCTCTGAAGGGACTCAAGAAATTCAGAGTGAGCAAAATAGAGCAAGACCAGGGATTAAGAGCTTGGCAGATGCCAAGAATTTTCCCCAACCTCTGAGGCCCTGGGTTCTGGGGATGTGGCCAAGGGGGCTTCATGTCCCTGTTTTATCTGCACCCGATTGCCCATCCCAGCCAAAAATGAGAAAGCTTTGTGCTGCTTTCAAGACTAACTTCATTTGCTGAAATCCAACAGCCTGAGTCACCGAGGCTTCAGTTCAGCTATTTACACATTTATTTTAAGCACCTATTCTATCGCGGGCATTCTGCTAAAGCAAAGTGCCTGGAAAAGCTCCCAGCTTGCTGGGTGGTGGGTGGGGGCAGTCGGGACAAAGTTCCGAGAAGCGGGAACCGAGGAATCCACACAGAGCTCCAGGGAGTCAGCTGGTGGTTCTTGAGCAGAACCCACCAAGTGGACCAAGGATGGACACAGAGCAGCACTCGAGGCTGAGGGAACAGCGTGTACATTCTCGTGGACGCAGAGAACCCTGCAGGCCTGCTGGCTCGGGGACTGACACGTCCCAGCCCGGCCAGCAGGGAGGGGGCCCAGGGAGGCCAGGCAGGAGACAGATGATGAAGGGTCTAGACTTTATTCCCCAGGGGAGAGGGAGTCACAGGTGCAGTTTAAGCAAAAGAGAGACATGTCCTCATACATGTTTGGAAAAGGCGGCCTGTTTTGGAAAGAGACAGTGAGGACTATAAACTCCAAAGAGGAGAGAGACCTAAATAAAGCACATGGGTTTCTTCCCACCACCTATAAACTGTTCTTTCTATTCTGAAGAACAGTCCGTCCTAAAAAACCAATGTTAATAGTCAAACTCCGTGTAGCCCTTTGCGTGTCTGGGTTAATGATATCATTTCATAGGTAAAGCACAGAGCACGGTGCCTGGAACACGGTCTTCTCAGAAAAGGCTCCCCGCTGGCCACATCAGCTCTGACACCTTGCTTCTCTGAGGTTTCCCATCCGCCCATTTTTTTATTGCAAGGCACTTCCTCAAGGCCTGTTCCTTTCCCACCAAAGACTCTTCGTGGGGGGAAGAGAGCAGGTCTTGGGGGTGGTTCTCACTCTCAGGATCCTTCACCTCTAGAAGTCTGAGGCTTCTGTGAGGCTGGTCTCCAGGCAGTTAAGAGTGTTTTTCTTTCTCATCCTTTACCCAAGTGACCCCGCTCTTTCAAATGCCTGCTATCTCACCGACGAGAAACTTTTATCTAGGTTTATTAAGTGGTAAGCAAAAGTAATACCTGTGTCATCAAACTATTATAATTCAGTTATTCAGACAGAGCTGAGATCAAGCAAAAAAAAAAAAAAAAAGTCACAGCAGAGTTAATGTGATGCTCTATGATAGACATTATTCCTCTGCTCTCTTTAATGAGATATAAACAGTATTTCGTTCCCATAAATGACAATAATGATTGGGCAGGGCTAGAAGTGTCTAGAACTTCTCTGAACACTGGCCAGACATTCCTAGTTGAAGTCTACAGGGAAGGGGTTGAGTTGAGGAAGGGAGGGTCTCTGAGGGCTCCAGATACATTCTCTTGCTTGAGGAAAATGCAGTTCTTTCCCCTCAAAGCCTATCTATATGCAGTCCTGAGCTTCAAGACAACTTTTGGGACCCTTCAGTCCTTGCCAAGAAAAGAAAGTCTAACCCAGCACTGAAGGATGGCAGAGGGACCCTCATTTTTTCCAGCCTCAGCCCCTCACCAAGCCAGTCCTAGGATGTCTGCATTCTTCCTGCCCCTCTTCCAATTCTAGGATCTAAAGCACAGAGGAGTTCCAGCAAAAGGTTAAACACAGGCTGCCCAGAGGTTGCTCTGCTAGCCCAGGAACAGAGCATTCCAGTTTGCAGGGGGTGGGCTTGGGGCTTTTCTTTGGCTTGGTGTCAAGGGGGATGACCCCCTTCTCTCTTAGCTCCTCTCTTGCTCGTATTCTTATTAGATGCTCGTCGCTTTTCACTAACTTTTGTTGCAGACCTGGGTTTGCATTTCAACTGTATGTGGCCAGGAGAGGCTTTCTGGAGCCCTTTCAGATGTCCACGAGTGACAGCTCTCTCAGCCACAAGTCAGCGAGGCAGCTGACATCAATTCGAATCTGGGCTTCCAATCAAATATTCAGAAAAGGACACTGAACCCTTTGAAACAGAACTTGGGCCTGGGAAGCAAATGTACTTAATGATGATTCTAAACTGAAGTTCGAAAGAGGTCAGGATAGTCAGTGATTCTAACAACTTCAGGGAGGGAAATTTCAGGCAAGTGCACAGAGAACAAGTACATAGTAATATCAAAGCGGCCCTTGTAACATCAAATTCCTATTAATCTACTCACATCCTGGGCAATGTTTGCCTGATATTTTAGCAATTACATCTGCAAACTGTGCCCCCCTATAGTCTGAATGGTTTTCGACAGTTAGTAAGAATCTGTTGCCACGTGCATTTAAGTCTTTGTTTTTCATTTGTATCATCAGGTCACAGACACTTAATGCAACACTAGGAAAACACACTCCTCCAGTGGCAAGAGCCTAGGTTTCACCTTCCTTCCAAGTCATGACACCACTCTACATGTACATTTCTGAGTCTTGGTTAACTGTATTTTCATCAAAGTGTCCTTTAGAACTTTGCTACTTGAGGACCCAAGGCATCAGCATCACTTGGGAGCTCACTGGGAAGCAGACTCTCAGGACCTTCCCCAGACCCAGCAAATTAGCATTTGCAATCCCCTGGCATTTCACCCTAGAGTGTTCTCATGAAAGACAATGTGAGTCTCACCAACCTGCAGTCTAACAACAAACAAATGAACAAAGAAGATGCTTTTGCATAGGAAACTCAAAGAGGACAGGACATACGTGGACATAAACAATGTATTCATACTAAGAAATGTCAATATGCTTATTGACCAGACCAGGAGGTAGACACTGCCCTTCTCCTGTGTTAGAGGCACAGAGCGCTTTTGTAACCTGTGTGAGATCCCACAGTCAATCATACAGTGGAAGAGGCAGAATTTGAATCCAGGTGGTCTGACTTCTGAGGGCATGTTTTTAACCATTACATCCCATTCCCTCTGGCGCTGTGCACCTGTATTCCGGAAAAGAAATAGCTCTGATTCAGGGCCTGGAACAAAAAGCTAGGTTGCCATAAAGCCCACCATCTCAGGCTCAGTCACATTTAGAAGCAGAGACCACATCAGCTGGAGATCAAAACCTCTAACAGAACCCTCTTAGGTATGATTTGAGGTCAGCGAGGCACAGAAAGGATATGTGGAACTCCATGGTTCTCCCGATGGGTTGGATAATGGGGCCGGACAGATCTGAGCCCCTACTGTACCTCCCATCAGACTCCCCTGCCTCTTCCATGCTATCCCCCACCTCTCCTGGGGTTTTGCTCTTCCAAAGACCCCTCCCACCCATCAGAGAGCCAATGACAGCTGCTTCCTTTTTCACTTTCATTGAAAATCTGCAAACATCTGTTCTGCTCGAATAAGTCATTTTGCATCCTATTTGAAACCTCCTCATTAAAAAAAAAAAAGTCTGGTAGGGGAAGGCTGCTGATTAAACCACACGTCAGTAGCTCTTCAACTAAACAAAGAGATAGGAGGGATAACAGGAAATTTCAGATGTGATAACCAGAGTTCATCCTTTGTGAAAATCAAGCCTACCAGCTACAGGGCATTAATTAAGATGGGCTTTTAGTCTGGGCCCCAAAAAGTCATGTACCTACCTATGTCTTAGCTCCACTCATACATTTACAGGTGCAAGAAGGGTGGCAGTCCAGGCCCAATTAACGTGGCCATGGAATCCATGGCATCTCATCGAAGGTGCCTACTGCTAACCAAATGGTTCTTTTTGGCACAGGTAAGCACCCCCACAAGGATGCTCTTAAGCCCCAAGTGTTTGCAGAATGGGGGGGCAGGGAATTCCTAGAACAGACTTCGTAAGTCCGAAGAGGCCGGAAAAGCTCTGCCTGCTTAAGGTACAAATCTACTCTAAAAGGCACTTGGAAGTCTGCCCCATCAGGTGTGAGGCAAGATTAAATACACACTGTCCTTAAAATCCCACCCTCGCCATCCTGATGCCAGCAGTTTCTTCACAGATCCAGCCCTGCCTTCCTCATACCCTCCACTCCAGAGGTAAGGAAGGACGGCTGAGTCCCCTTTGATGCACGTGGTGGAAACATAAATTACTTAATACTTGAAATGCCAGACTGAGCCTTGGAAAATGTCCTGAGATCAAAATCACAGAGATGACTGAGCCGCCCTAGGTTAGCCCACCTGTCCCAGAGCTCGTGGTTCGGTGCCCTCGGGCTGTGGGGAGGGAACAGGCCACGGCTTGGCCACACGCGATGGAGTCAGCAGTTCCAGATCGATCACTGGAAGAACAGGCTACAGACATCCAGTCCTGGGCACTTACCTTGCACTGCCCAGACACGCAGATGGCCGTGCCATTCTGGTCACAGGGGGTACCATCAATGACCTTCTCAGCTTGGCGGACGTAGAAGCGGTAGCCCATTGCCTGGCAGTTCAACTCACACTTCCGGTTGCCCTTTACTACCAAAAAAAAAAAAAGAAAAAGAAAGAAAAGTATCTTTTGCTTCCAGTATTCCTTACTGAGATAAAATTCACATAACATAAAAATAACCATTTTAACCAAAGTGTACAATTCAGTGGTTTTTAGTATATTCCCAATGTTGTGCAACCATCACCACTAATTCCAGAATATTTCTGTCACCCAAAAAAAAACCCCTGGACCTGTTTGCTGTCACTACCCCCTCCCTCCCCACCCCCCGACTCTGGCAACCACCAGTCTATTTTCTTTTTCTCCATTTGCCTATTCTGGACGTTTCATAATCACACACTTTTCTTTTTTAAGATTTTATTTATTTATTTGAGGGGGGGGGGCAAAGGGAGGGGGAGGGGCAGAGAAAGGGGAAGAAGCAGGCTCCCCGCTGAGTAGGGAGTCTGACAGGGGACTTGACCCCAGGTCTCTGGGATCATGACCTGAGCCGAAGGCAGATACTTCACTGACTGAGCCACACAGGCGCCCCATAATCACACACTATTTTAAACTGTACTGAAGTTATGACATCCCCCGCAACATTTGATGATTGGGGGAAGGGACTGGGTCTTGATCTACTGGCCTACAGTAGAGATTCAAAGAGATTCTTAAGGAATCTCACAATGCAAATAATAGACTCTACTTTTAGAAATCTTCTCATGCTTTAACACAGTCGTAATTATATCTCACTTCCCAGAGATCACTGAGCACACAATTTTTTTTAATTTTTTAAAAAAATTTAAATTTTTTTAATTGAACATCTGTGCTGTTATAACACTTTTATACTCTGTTACACAGTCAGAGTTTCCTGTAATAATTCTTCCATTATTAGATACTTAAGTGGTCTCCCCATCACCTCATGTGGAAGACTCCCCGCTGAGTAAGAAGCCTGAAGCAGGGCTCGATCCCAGGACCCTGGGATCATGACCTGAGCCAAAGGCAGTCACCTAGCTGACTGAGCCACCAAGGCACCCCAGCCATTTTTTTTCTTTTGCCTTTCTCTCCTCTCCCCCAACCAGATATATTCCCCTCCAGAGTCTTTCACACAAAGCCTGGCACAGAGTCAGTGCTTAATAAATGCTAAATTAATTACTGCTACAACCAATACATTCAGAGCAATTTAGCTGCCTCCAAAATAAGAATGAGAAAATTTATCAGGCAAGATATATTTCCATATCCAAAACACACCCCAAGCCAAGTACACACTGCTTTTTTTTTTTAGCTGTTTTTGGAGACAAGATGAATGCTATGTTCAGCCATTAGACAGCATGTTCCAGAGTCATGCCTTTGTCTGAAAATCTGATTACTGGATTGGATAACACTGACTTTTTCCTACACAACACAATACATCATATTTTCCCCAGAGTGGCTGCCTGTCATAGCAATGAAATTCACTCCAAAGCCACTGAAAACCGCTAACAGGAAATAACACGGAGCCTCTAGGATCATAAGGTTTAGGGAACACTGAATCTTCTATGTACTCTGAAGTCTATCTTAGAAGTCAAGAGACAGGGTTTCATACCCTGGCTGCCCAAAAGATAAAAAAAGGTGATATTGGGAAAATCAAAGAATATCAATGACAGAAGCATCTTTCGGAGTTACCTAAAACCAAGCCATCTTTACGTAGATTAAAAACACAACACTGCAGCAGGCCTAGGAAAGGCGGTGACAAGGAAGGGGTAAACTAGCTTCCAAAGCTTGCTTTCTTAGGTCACCTAGCTACCCAGACCCTGCTTCCTCCTTCCCAGCTCTCACTTTCTGAGGTGATAGCAGGAACTATCCAAGGGCATTGCCTTTTAAATAATAAAAGGGTCTGAAAGGCAGCCTCACCTGGGGCAAGGGTTTGGAGTTCTCACTCCTCTTGGCTTCCTCCCAACTATCTCTAGCCTTTGGGATACCATCTTTTGCAGCCACAATTTTATTTCTCAATATTCAGTGACCTTATAGCGGAAGAACATTCTGAGAACAACAACAACAACAACAACAACAAAAAGCCACATGGCTGAGTGTGAGACGAAGGTAGCAGAGTCTCTGAACCACTGTGTGGAAACAGCCTAGAGGACTGGCCTTGAGTCTGGGCTCCTCCTGCCTGTGGTCCAAACCAGCTCCTAGATCTGAGCCTCTGCCTATGTGGTTTAGACAGCCTCCCTGCCTTCTCAGACTCGCAAGAAGGGAAAAGGGAGCTCTAGCAAAGAACTGAAGCCTACCCACAAGGGACTGCCTGCCACAACTGCCTAGAATCCTGCTCCCTTAGCAATACTCAGCCTGGTGCCTCTCATGAAAGTGCATAAGGACCGACTTCTCTCTGCCCTGCATACACTCCCCAGCCACTTTCAAATTCCACAGAAAAATATATTTGCAGGGCCTCAGATTAAGGTTTTCCATGGATAATCACTTCATTCCTTTTCTCCCCCATGAATACAACTACAATTCTCATGCCAAGAGCCTCTTTTTTTTTTTTTTAAGATTTTATTTATTTATTTGATAGACAGAGATCACAAGTAGGCAGAGAGGCAGAGAGAGAGAGAGGAGGAAGCAGGCTGTCCGCAGAGCGGAGAGCCCGATGCGGGGCTCGATCCCATGACCCTGGGATCATGACCGGAGCCGAAGGCAGCGGCTTTAACCCACTGAGCCACCCAGGCGCCCCGCCAAGAGCCTCTTTAAGCAGATTTTGCCATGGTTTTTTCAGTGCAGACAGAGGAGGAAAATAGAAGAGTGTCCAAGAGTGAGGAGCAATGGGCTGCAAGCAATGTGGGCACCTCCTTCTCTCCCTGATTCTCTCTTTTTTTTTTCTTTTAAAGATTTTTATTTATTTATTTGAAAGACAGAGATCACAAGTAGGCAGAGAGGTAGGCAGAAAGAGAGGAAGGGAAGCAGACTCCCCGCTGAGCAGAGAGCCCCATGTGGGGCTAGATCCCAGGACCCTGGGATCATGACCTGAGCCGAAGGCAGAGGCTTTAACCTGCTGAGCCACCCAGGTGCCCCTCTCCCTGATTCTCTTTATTGCTCTCCCTCTCTGCTCTCACCTGCTTCCCAAATGTCCTCCCCACCCCCAAAGGGAACACCTTTCTATTCCACATACTGAGGGGGTGACTTGCAGTATGTCCCAGGACCGGAAGCATAGCATCACCTGGGAACTTGCTGAAGATGCAGATTCTGGGGCCTCACCTCCAACTCCTTCAGCAGAAACTGTGGCAAGCTGTATTTTAAACAAGCCCTCAGGGTCCTTCTGGGGCAGTCAAGTTTGGGAACCACTGCTCAAAGGAAAATCAAGTAGTGAGAAGGCCTGGAAGCTACCAACTATTCTTACTTTGAATCCAAGATGTTCAAATCCTACACCTAAATTTCTAAGGTAATATATGCACTATCTGTAGCTACATTTAGAATATTGTCAGGTATCTGGATCCCTCATGGTAAAAACACCCTCTTTACTATAAAAAAAAAAAAAAATGCTGATTACACAAGAAAATTCAAGTGACTTAGAATAAAGCAGCTAACAGCAAAAGCTACCCTCAAATACAGGTTAAATATTTAAATCACTCACTGAACTGTGTTCCCTCAGAAAACCCACTGATATAAAAACATTTTTTTAATTTTTTTAATTTTTTATTTCATTATTTTTAAAAGATTTTATTTATTTATTTGACAGAGAGAGAGACACACACACACAGCAAGAGAGGGAACACAAGCAGGGGGAGTGGGAGAGGGTGAAGCAGGCTTCCCGCTGAGCAGGGAGCCCGATTTGGGGCTTGATCTCCACGATCCTGGGATCATGATCTGGGCCAAAGGCAGACACTCAATGACTGAGCCATCCAGGCACCCCTAAAAACATTTGTTTAAAAATGATTTTATTTGTTTATTTGAGAAAGAGAGAGAAACCAGTGGGGGAGGGGCAGAGAGAGAGGGAGAAGCAGACTCTCCCCTGAGCAGGGGCAGGGCTGAGCCATGTCGGCTCAATCCCAGGACCCTGAGATCATGATCTGATCTGAAGGCAGATGTTTAACAAGAGTAAAGACATTTTTTAAGTGATAAAGGACAAAAAAATTAGAACAGAAGTTTACAGTTACAAAATATTGGAAGGTAGGAAGCAAAAGGACCTCTGGAAATGACAAAGCAGACCCAAGAAAACTGAGCATAATCAGGAGCTGAAGCCACAAAGCGGCTAGTACATTGCATCTCCAAGAGATAAGTTTGTAAGTAGGGCAGAAAGCAGGCCTAAAAACAGAAAAATCAACTATAAGGGTAGTTAAGAAGTAGTCAGAGATTCCACTTTCCAGAATGGTTAGCTCAAAGCCTTTGAAAATCAACTCCTTCATAAAAGCAATGAGAATACTGTCAAAAGATAGCTGGAATGGCTATACTAATATCACACCAAATAGAATTTAAGATAAAAGTTGTTACTAGAGACAAATAATAGCATTTTATGATGACAAAAGAATCAATCCATTAGGAAAACAACAACAGAGCCCCCCAAACACATGAAGCCAAAACTGAAAGAACTAAAAAGAGAAATAGGCAATTCCACAATCATAATAGTTTGAAATATGGAAGCCACACTTTAGATAATGAACAGAACAACTAGACAGAAGATCAGCAAGGACTCAGAAGACCTGAACAGCACTGTACACCAACTAGACCTTATAGCTGTCTATAGAACATTCCACCCAACAACAGCAGAATACTCATTCTTCTCAAGTATACGTGAAACATTCTCCAGCAGGGATCAAATGCGAGATCACAAAACAAACCTTCATACATTTACAAGGACGGGAATCACAGAGTATGTTCACTCACCACAGTGGAATGAAATCAGGATTTGAAAACAGAAAGAAGTTTGGGGACTTCAAAAATATGTGGAAATTAACATACTTCTAAATAACTGATCAAGCAAAAAACACAAAAGGAAAATAAGAAAAAACTTTGAAGTAAATGAAAATAAAAATACAACACATCAAAACACGGGATGCAGCTGTACCAGTGCTTAGAGGAAAAATTATAGCTGTAACCACCTATGTTAAAAAAGAAGATCTCAAATTAATAACCTAATCTCCCATGTTAAGTACTAGTAAAAGAAGAAAAAACTAAACCCAAAGCCAACAGAAGGAAAAAACCTAGGACGGAAATAAATTATATGGAGAATGGAAAGACAATAGGAATCAATGAAACTCAGAGTTGTTTTTTTTTTAAAGATAAACAAAACTGACAAACTTTTGGATAGACTGACCAAGAATGAAAGAGAGAAGACACATAACACTAAAATCAGGAATGAAGAGGGAACATTACTACTAATTTTACAGAAAAGAGAAGGACTTCTAACCAGGGAAATTAGGAAAAAAAAAAAAAAAGAAAGAAAAAGTATCCATATTGAAAAGGAATAAGTAAAACTATCTGTATTCACAGATGACCTGATTGCATATATAGAAAAATTTTCAAATGCACCAAAAAACTATTTGAACTAATAAAAAGTTCATCGAGGTTACAGGATATAAGATCAATATGCAAAAGTCAACTGTATTTCTATATACTATCAATAAACAATGTGAATATAAAATGAAGATAACAATTCCATTTATAATAGCATCAAAAAGAATGAAATATTTAGGAATAAATTTAACACAAGAAGCTTAAGACTTATATATTGAAAACTAAAAAATACTTTTGAAAGAAATTAAGAAAGACTAAATAAATGGAAGGACATCCCATGTTCATGAATCAAAAGACTTAGTATTATTAAGATGGCAATACTCCCCAAATTGATCTACAGATTCAACACAATACCAATCAATATACCAGCTGTCTTTTTTGCAGATATTGACAAGCTGTTCCTAAAACTAATATGGAAATGCAAGAAACCAATAGCCAGGGGTGCCTGCGTGGCTCAGTCAGTTAAGCAGCTGCCTTCAGTGCAGGTCATGATCCCAAGGTCCTGGGATTGAACTCCCCATCAGGCTCCTTGCTCAGCTTATCCCTCTGCCTGCCATTTCCCCTGTTTGTGCTCTCTCATTCTCTCTCTCAAATAAATACATAAAAAATCTTTAAAATAAAAAAAAAGGAAACCAATAGCTAAAATAACTTTAGAAAGAGAAAAAGTTGGAGGGCTCATACTTCCTGATTTTGAAACTTACTACAAAAGTACAGCGATGAAGACAGTTTGATATCATAAGGCCTGGCATATAGATTGACCAAACAGAACTGAGACTATAGGAATGAACCTTTATATATATGGCCAATTGACTTTTGACAAGAGTGCCAAGACAATTCAATGGAAGAAGAACAGTCTTTGCAATAAATAGTTTTGGGACAACTTTGCATATCTACATGCAAAAGAATAAAGCTGGACCCCTATCCCACACCATACCTAAAAATTAACTCAAGAGGGAAAATCAACCTAAACATAAGAGCTAAAACTAAAAATATCTTAGAAGAAACACAGGCATAAGTCTTTATGATAGTGGATTCATCAGTGGTTTCTTAGGTAATATGCTATCAAAAGCACAAGTAAAAAAAGAAAAAAAATAGATAAATTGGATTTCATCATAGAACTTCATTGAGAAAATGAAAAGAAAACCCAAGGAATGGAACAAATTTTTGCAAATAATATATCAGATAAGGCACTTATACCTAGAATCTATAAAGAACTTTTGTAACTCAATAGTGAAAAGACAATTCAATTAAAAAAAAATGGGCGAAGAATTTGAACAGACATCTTTCCAAGGGAGAGATACAAATGGCTAATTAGTACATGAAAAAATGCTCAATATCATTTGTTATTAAGGAAATATAGTCAAAATCATGATGAGATAGCACTTCACACATATTAGGACGGCCTAAATTAAAAAGGCAATAAGAGGAGATGTAGAGAAGTCAGAACCTTTGTACAAGGCTGATAGGACTGTCAAATGGAAGAGTTTCTTTGGGATACATCTGGCTGTTGCTCAGGATGTTAAGCACAGTGTTACCACATGACCCAGCAATTACACTTCCAGGTATATACCTATGAGAAATGAACACATACTTCAAAAATCTTGTACATGAATATCCATAGCAGCATTATTCACAATAGCTAGGGAGTGAAAACAGTCTAAATGTTCCTCAATTGACGAATAAAAAAAACAAAATGTGGTCTATCAGGGAACCTGGGTGGCTCAGTCATCAAGTATCTGACTTCAGCTCAGGTCATGATCCCAGGGTTCTGGGATCAAGTCCCACATTGGGCTCACTTCTCTCTCTGCCTCTCTTTCTTGCTCATGAATAAATACATAAAATCTTTTTAAAAGTGTGGTATATCATACATGGAATCTTACTCAACAGAAAGGAAAGAAGTACTGGTACGTATTACGATGTGGATGAGTCTTGAAAACGTCCTAAATGAAAAAAACCAGTCACAAAAAGTCGCCTATTGTCTAATTACAATTATCCAAAATGTTCAGAACAGGCAAATCTATAAAGGTAGAAAGTAGATTAGTGGTTCCCAGAGGAGAGAATGTAAAGTAAATGTTAATGGGTATGGACTTTCTTCTTGGGGTCCATAATGAAATAATTTAGTGATAATAGTTGGACAATGTTCTGAATACACTATTAAACATTAAACTGCAGTATTTAAACTGGTGACTTTTATGGTATATGAATTCTATCTCAATAAAACTGTTATTAAAAAAAAGAAGAAGAAGAAGCAGGTAGCTTCCTAGATCTCCAAGAAATCATCAAATAAATAATTCAGGAATACTTCTTTTTCCAGGTTGAAGGAGTCCACCAAATGCCCAGGGCAATGGTGTTAGGGGTAAGATTTGAGTTTACCTTACTTATAATTAATACGTTACCCTGATTGTCTCATGGTTATAAATGGAGGATATGAGACTCCTGAGTCAGAGATAAAGGATTTTATTGCTCTTGGAAGAGCCAGCAGCATGAGCATCAGCATATTTTTATCAATCCCCCTTGTCCCCAAGTCTCACAGAGGCAGTGCACAAGGGCCCAGATGGATATTGCGTACATAGCTGAGGGACGCTTTGCTTGAGGGACCTGCTGCATTTATGGAGAAGCAATAAGGACCCCTGTCCTTTGTCCTGGATGGAGATGAATCTCATCCTTCAAGGTTGTTCACTGCAAATAGGACCTTGAGAAATGACCTGGTTTTAGGGTGGGCAAGGCCTTGCATTCTTGGCATACTCCACAAGACCATAAGAAGCGTCTCCCAATGAAGGCATGATAACCAATAACACTAAGGCACATGGCTGTGAAATTTTAAGACAGTGGGGACAAAGAAAAGATAACAGAGGCTACCAAAGATGAAACAAACAAATAACATGATATTGGATTTCTCAACAACTTTGAAAGTGAGAAGACAACTGAGCAACAGCTTGTGATTTCTGAATGAAAGTCATTTCTAGAGGTTTCTATCAAGAACTAGAATTCTATATCTAGTCAAGTTATCAACCTCTGAGAAAAAATAAAGGCATTTTCAGAAATCCAATTCTTTTTTTTTTTAAGATTTTTTTTTTTTTTAATTTGACAGAGATCACAAGTAGGCAGAGGCAGGCGGAGAGAGAGGAGGAAGCAGGCTCCCCGCCGAGCAGAGAGCCCGATGCGGGGCTCAATCCCAGGACCCTGAGATCACGACTGAGCCAAAGGCAGAGGCATTAACCCACTGAGCCACCCAGGCGCCCCCAGAAATCCAATTCTTGCACAATTTTCCTCTCATGCACACTTCCTAGAGAATATATTCTACCATAATGAAAGAACAGACTAATAAGAAAGTAGAAATTGTCATATACAGGAAATAGAAGATCTAACCCAAGAGAGAAGCAAGAGGGAATGCACAGGACTAGGGTAAAAGGGGATCCTGACAAGACAAATTTGCACTAGGCTAGGATTAGAGCAGGTCAGAAGGGTCAAGGAGGGGGCACTGGCTGCCAGTTAAGTGTCTGACTCTTGATCTCAGCTCGGGTCTTGATCTCAGAGCTGGTTGTTTAGTCCCTGTGTTAGGCTCCATGCTACTTAAAAAAGGGGGGCGGGTGGCCAAGGAGAAGGTGAAATGGATAAAATATCCTATCAATTTTAAGATACTGATATTTTACAATATTGAGATATCAAGTAATTGATAGAAGATTTACACAATTTAGAAGTGCTTGGGGTTCTGTTGGTGTGAAATACACAGAAAACCAGACAAACTAAAAGGAAAAAGGTATTTATTAACAACAAAGAAAATAAGGATTTCAGAAAGAGAAAAGTCATCACAGCACCTGGAATGGATGCTACAGCCTGAAACCCAGATTACCCGGTACCAGCACCACCCGATCCAGGTCAGAATTTCCCCCTGGAGCTGGGAGTGCCGCCAGCTGGTAGCTCAAAGCTGTGTCTTTTGGGAACTTGCTCTCAGCGTAAGGGAGCTCCCTCACACAAGGTTAAGCCTCCTCCCCACAGAGAGCCCAATGACTGGTCCATGTAGTTGCACAAAGATTGAGCGGGTCTCAATTTTGGGGAACTCTGCAAGCTAGCCCAGCTCAGAGCTGTTCCACTCTGCATCTCAGGTCCCCACAGGCACTGTCCCAGGATGACTCGCCGGTAAACACGGGACACAGATCACTGCCTCAGGATCAGCATCCTGGAGAGCTGCACTAAGCAAGTCCACCATACGGCTCAGCTACGAAGAGCCCCCACCCAGTCATGCTGTAAGCAGTTGTTACTGATCTAATCAAAACGAAAACATAATTACATTGAGAGACTGTGGGCATGGAAAGTGTGCACATGTTGATAATGATGAAAGTGGGCTCCAGCCTCATCTTCAACAGAACACATCTGAAACTGAAAAATCCGGAAGTAACAACACAAGCAGCATTTACTGATATGAAGGTACAACAGAAGAACTAAAATAGTTGGGGAGTAAGAAACAGTGGCAGCAGGGCAAAGTTTGTGGAACTGTTTCTGTAAAACAGATGCCCACATTATTTGGATTAAATGATAAAAGTTAATTTGGGGGCACCTGGGTGGCTCAATAGGTTAAGCCTCTACCTTCAGCTCAGGTCATGATCTCGGGGTCCTGGGATCAAGCCCTGCATCGGGCTCTCTGCTCAGCAGGGAGCCTGCTTCCCCCTCTCTCTCTGCCTGCTTGTGATCTCTCTGTCAAATAAATAAATAAGTAAATAAATAAAATCTTTAAAAAAAAAAAAAGGAATGGCAAAAACTCAGGTTCAACAATTCACATTCCCAGAAACTGAATCCTTCAGCACAGTTTCTGTCAATGGTAGGCTCCCTCCCATCTCTGTTCAAAATTAACATGAAAGTGTCAAACTCACTGCTGTCTTTCCCAGAGCTCTGCGGAAGCAGGATAGCAAAACAAAATGCTGCTCTCTAGGAAAGCAAAACATTGCGGGAGCGTGGAGACCAGACCTCAGCTAGCTTTGCCGCTTTCTAGGTTTGCATGAGCTAGGAAGCAAGACTGGCAGGGAACACAGCTCACACCTTTCCCATAATTGCACATTCTCCCATCCTCATGTAAGCAGGGAGAAAATGTCAGGTAAGAAAATCGGAGAGATCCTATGCATAAATACACAAGGCTATTCTTGGAGAATGGGTAACATCTGTGCTTAGTTTCGGCTCCATTCAAACTTCACAAGTTCATTCCAAGTTTAGCACCGAAACCTTCATTTCCCAGGCTCAAGTTTTTTGTTTGTTTGTTTGTTTTGTGGAATATATGATATCCCTATTCAAGAAAAGCAGCTTTGTAAACGCAGCTCATAAAACCCGGACATGGCAGGGTGCTTACCCAACACATGCTGATGAGAGAAACGTAAACGAATTAGAAACACGTGGAGCGATGCCTTGCACGTGTGGGCAGGGTTTACATAAAGGAAAAGGGGCTGGCTCAAAGCTGGAGCCAGGAGGGCAGAGTCTGCAGCACTGGCTGGGGGGGTGAATAATCCAGGGGGGACGGCCAAGCCAGGCTTGACCTCCACCTGCATCATGGAGGCAGTATTCCTCCTGTTGATGACAAAGGATCTGCCTGCCCTTGGACTCCGCATTCTGGACTAGACACAGATGATTACTCTTTAAACTGCCTTCCCCCCAACTGCATTTTCCAGGACAAAGTTATGGAAAATAAGATGAGGAGCCTGTCTCTAAGAGCCCAGACTCTTCTCTGGAATTAGAAAACTGTTCTGAAAAAAAATCAGAAGAGAAGGGGGACGAGACTGTCTAATTCCTAGCTTTTCCTGTTCTAAAAAAAGGAAATTGTTTGGGGCACATTCTGTTAATAAAACTCAAATGCAGGGGCGCCTGGGTGGCTCAGTGGGTTAAGCCGCTGCCTTCGGCTCGGGTCATGATCTCAGGGTCCTGGGATCGAGTTCCGCATTGGGCTCTCTGCTCAGCGGGGAGCCTGCTTCCCTCTCTCTGCCTGCCTCTCTGCCTACTTGTGATCTCTCTGTCAAATAAATAAATAAAATATTTAAAAAAAAAAACTCAAATGCAAAAACATACAGCTCATCAACTGCTAATGTCCCTAACCTTCAATCCCACACATGGGACTTCTGTGTAATTTAAACTTCAGAAGTACACAAGCAGTGCCCCACTCAATCTTATTTCACCGACCACCTTAGCAGACTTGGCAATCTGGATTATTTACAATGAACAAAAACGTCTTTTGGAAATGCTGAAAAATTAATGGCTCCGTGTTCCGCAGGTGGTAAATTCCTCTTAGCGTCATCGCTTGCCCTTTAACGTAGTTCTGGTCTGCAACACTCCAAAGCCCTGGTTCTCCTGCGCTAGTGTGTTCAGAGTCACCTGGAGATCTTGTCAAATGCGGACAGATGGACCGACTGGTTTCTGATTTATTCGGTCTGGGGTGAAGGCCCCAGAATCTGCATTTCTGACAGGTTCCCAGGCAATGTCACCACCGCTCTCCCAGGAACTGCACTTTGAGAACCGCTGTTTTAACAGAAGCTGCTGAACCTGGATGGAGAAAGAAGACTTGGCCATAGCCACACCACTACCTGACTCCCTCAGGAGGAAATGCCAAAGCCGCCATCAAAAATTATGCGTGGTCAGCTGAATAAAAGGTCACAGCTCTAGGCCTGCAAGCCAGCCAGTGGGAAATCACAACCCTCAGGAGGAAGTTCCCTTCAGAGCGGTCAGGTACAGCCCATGCTGGCCAGAAGGCAAAGCGGAAATAGGAGCTTCTCTTTCCTTAGCATCTGCATTTGGATCTGGCTGCCTAACTTCTTCCCATCTTTTACAATATTTAGATGTCTGCTGTTTATTGAGCACCTTCTGTATGCCAGACCCTTCATGGATATTAACCCAGCTAATCCTTACCTACAGAGGATGAGGACACCGAGGGGCAGCTCCCAAGGCCAAGGCAGTAGGTGGTAGAGCTCAGCATGGAACCCAGGGCTGTGGAACTCCAAGGCGTTGGTGTTCCACTCTCCCACATTACTGGAGTCCAAACCTAGTCCAGACAGAGCTTCCCACTGCTGTCCTGCCAATGGGAAACAGCTGGGACACCAGTCACCCCAAAGTCACCTACTGGAAGCCAAGTTACCTACCTAGCTAGATCTATCCAGCTCTCATCTCTTGGGTCCCTGAAGACTTTGGGTCTCCCCCAGGACAGCCAGGACAGCCTCACTCCAGCAGCTCCAGAATGTAGCCTGTACTTCTGTTGTGGATTTCTAAGGCTGAGCCCCTGCCCTGCCCAATTCTGTGCCACACTCCTATCGGTCTCGTGGCATTTGTGCCGCACTGGGCAGCTCTGTCCTGCTGGGTCCGTGCGCTGGTTGTCAACCTCTCCTTCTATCCCCGCCATGATATTGTGACAGAATCTGAAATATATTTGGTTTTTTACCTCAGTTCCTGGCAAAGAGCTTCTAAAACCCTTGTGATTTCCTGAGAGATGGGATATGGGGGGCTCTTTTGTTATTCACAGTAAGACCCTTCCAAGCATATCTGAGCTTATGCTAATGACTGACTTGTTGGTAGGCCCTAGATAACTTCAGGATGGGGGCTGGTCATCAGAAAGACCAAAGCATGATTACAGGGGAGGGGGAGGGGCTGGAAACTGGGTTGATCCCCAATAGCCAATGATTTAATCATTCTTGACTATGTCATGGGACCGCCACAAAAAAAACAAAAGCAAAAACTCTAAATGACAGGGTTCAGAAAGCTTCTGGATTGGCAAACACATGCAGGTGCTGGGAGGGTGGCATTGCCCGTAGAAGGCATGGAAACTCCACACCTGGAGTTCCAGCTGGCTGTTCCCGAGTTCTGTCTTTTATCATGAACTGGTAATAGGAAGTAAACTTTTCCTGAGTTCCATGAGCCATTCTAGCAAATGTATCAAACCTGAGGAGGGGCTCATGGGAACTTTCCACTTGGAGCCAACTTGGGCAGAAGATAATTCGGTGACCCACTACTTGTAAATGGTGTCGGAATTGGGGAGCGGGAATTGGGGAGCGGGGACAAGCTTGCGGGACAGCCTCTGACCTATAAGGTCTACGCTAACTCTGGGTAATTAGTGGCAGAGCTGCATTAAATCGCAGGACATCTGGCTGGTGTCAGCAGAGACCTGGAGAACTGCTTGGTGTGGGAAACGCACACATTTGGTTTCAGAAGTGTTGGGAGTAGAAACAGAGCTCGGTGCCTGCCTTCTCCCCACGGCCACTAGCTTCCAGTGAGGAGGGTCAAACCGTCTGCTGGCGGACCCCAGGTTTCCTTCTCGGTTGACAAGCACTGATGTGCCCTTCTAGGGCACAGCCCAATTTTCTCCAGAACAGGACACATTTCTGTCAGTGCTGCAAGCATTCAAGAAATCTCTTTTACTCCATCGCTCTGTCACCAGCCTGTGTCATTTATTCATGCTGGATTCTTCTGTACCCATTCATTGCTTCTGCCAGACCCCAGTCCAGGTCCTCATTAGCCTGTGCCAGAAGGGTTATAGGGTCTCCTGGCTGGTTCCCCTGATTCCAGCTCCCTACCTTCTCCTCATTTACCCAGCTTAAGCTGTATTACCAAAAACTTCCTTCTTTAGGAAAGAGGGGGGTGCCCCTCTTAAGGACCTGTCATAGCCCTACACTCCTTTCCCATGAATCCTAAATGCCTACCCTCCCCACTCTACCCTTTCCCCAAATGCCCCATGCCCCTCCCACCACATGGCTTGGCACATGCCATTTCCCTTGGTTGGTATACCTCATGTTCTATTCTCTGCTTAAGCAAATTCTACTTACCTTCCAGATGTGGCTCAGCCAGTCCACCTGCTCCTGGAAGCTTCCCCCCTATGACAAGGGCCATACTCGTCCCACTGATCTAGTCATCTTTTTTTTTTTCCTAAAGATTTTGTTTATTTATTTATTTATTTCACAGACAGAGATCACAAGTAGGCGGAGAGACAGGCAGAGAGAGAGGAGGAAGCAGGGTCCCCGCTGAGCAGACAGCCCAATATGGGGTTCAATCCCAGGACCCTGGTATCACAACCTGAGCTGAAGGCAGAGGCTTAACCCACTGAGCCACCCAGGTGCCCCTCTAGTCGTCTTTAAATAGAATGCCCCCTCTAGAAAGAACCTATCAGTTAATCCTCTCAGTTTACACAGCAGAAAACTGAAGCTCAGAAAAGTGAACACACTTGCCTAGAGTAATGCTGTTGATCAATGACTTAACCCTACTTAAAATGCAGAAGGGCTTCCTGAACTAATAATAATAATGATACCTAACATGGCTAGTTAGGTAGTAGTCACAGTAAGCCACATCCTGTGTGAGACATCACATAGGGATTAGTCCATCTCATCCTCACAACTCAGCGAAATAGTTATTATCCCATTTGACAGATGAGGAACCTGAGGCTGAGAGAGGTTAAGGAACTTGCTAAAATCCCCACCACTAGAAAGTGGTGAAGCCAGCAGGGTTCCAATCCAGGTTTAACCCAGAAGCAGAATCCTTATTCTCATTGCCTGTTGAACCTTTACTTCTTTCACCTGAGTACAAATTATGTCCCTAAATAGAAACTTACTTCCTTGAGGTAAAGGATGGTACTTCACAGGGTACCACGTGTGGAGCGATGTTCGTTCATTTACCAAAACACACCTACTATATGCCAGGCACTGTGCCAGGGTCTAGGTATCAGCAAGTTGGTAAGACAGAGTCTGCCAACACGGGCAATCAGCGCTCATTCATTTTATGAATTCACTCACTAAATATTTACCACGCGTCTACCTCATTCCAGGTACTACAGTAAGTGTCGAAGAAATGACAAGAAAAAGAGACCAAGTCTTTGACCTAGTGCAAGACCAAGTCCTGCCCTAGCTTCACAGGGAAGGCAGCCACTCACTGGCTATCCACACGAACAAACGTGAGAACATAACGGAGAAGGACAGTTGACCACGTGAAAGGGCAGAGAGGAGAGAAGAGGATTCAAGGCAGAGGTTAGCAAAGGCCATACCCAAGAGGCAGGAACATGGCCCGTTCAAGGGATGAGAGACACCTCAGGGGCTGAGGTAGACTGTGAGGGGAGATGATGTGAGGGGAGATGATGTAAGGGGAGATGATACGAGGGGAGATGATGCGAGGAGAGATGATGTGAGGTGAGGCCACAGAGGCAGACCCAGGCCACACTAGACCACCATTCTCACAGAAAGAAGGAACACACTTGTCTGAGTTCTATGAAGCAGCGTGGCCTGCACTGCTTGGACGCTTCCAGAGAGCAGAACATAGAACAGCAGTAGCTTCCTGTTTGGAGCAAGTTGCTGGACGCGGAGCCTCCTGGGAATGGGAACAGCCAACATGGTCCGAGTGACCGACCTCTTTCTGAAAGGTTTCCTTTTTCCCTCATGTCACAGTCAATCTACGGCTGGAAAAAGGGACTGAAAACAAACCCTGTTATGGAAAAAAACACCATGCTGTTCAAAACTCTTCAAGCTGTGGGACACGTACTGTTACATCTTAACATGTTACATTTAATAAAAAATAAACGTTGGAAGGAGGTTCTGTCAACAGAAAGCCAGTTTGGCCAACTGTCAGGAAAGCAGGCTGACAGCTGCAGGAGACGCGGGAGGTCATAACCGGTTTCGTAGAGCTCGGGAGAGCACAGCTCTCTCTGAGTGGATATGGACATATTAATATATGGAACGTATACAGATCCTCCAGAAAAATGAGGTGGCTGGGGTTTTTCTTGTCAGGAACTAAGGATGTTGAGAGCTGTGAGCAGGAACTCACAGCAGAGAACTCTGGAACAAATGCCATGTAAATGAGAGGTGTCAGAAGCCCGGGGAACCCAGAGCCTGAGGCAGGGGTACCGAGGGGTACAGAGGGAGGCGGCCTGCCTTCCCACCCCCTGCTATTAATGCTTTCGTAAAACACGTATGTGTGTGCACGTGTGTGTGTGTTGTGTGCATATTACATCAGTGTGTGTATATAATGGATATATCTGGCTGCAGGGATGCATGCGTATATATGTATGTTTACTTATATACATAGCATGTGTATGTGTGTACATGTGTACATGTATCTTCCAGTCTGTTGGCACAAGTCCAAGGCAATCAACAGTGATAAGAACATAATGAGGGCTGGTTCATAAGGCGGGAAACCTGCATGAATGTGTGGGGCAGCGGCAGAAAAATCCACAGGCCTGAAAGCCAAGCAGGGGCTCTCACAAAAACCCTCTCAGTCTTCTAAACACTGAAGAGCAGACAAGGTAAAACACTGGAAAGAGGTTTCAGCAGGAAGAAAGTTCTGGTGGCTTCAGGGAAAGAAGTTTTTAGTATGACAAATTCTTAGAATTCGGGGAAAATGGCAAGGGGCCCCAGCTAATCTCGTCTCTACTTTTTTTTTTTTTTAAAGATTTTATTTATTTATTTGAGAGGGAGTGAGGGAGAGAAGATGGGAGAGGAGAAAGTCAGAGGGAGAAGCAGACTCCCCGCGGAGCTGGGAGCCCAACGTGGGACTCGTTTCTGAGACTCCGAGATCTTGACCTGAGCTGAAGGCCGTGGCTTATCCAACTGAGCCCCCAGGTACTCCTCGTCTCCACTTTCCACAGAAATGAGAGAGCTGGGCTTTGGCTGAGCTTCACCCGACACAGTCTATTCCCTGGAGGCAGAGGGAACTCAGCAGGTGTTTCTTGACATCAAGCTCTCTCATGGAATGTTCCTTGGCACCCTCCACCCCCAGGGGGCTCTGGGCTCAGCTCTCCCTGTCAGGCTTTCATAATACCCACCAAAAGTGACTTTCACCATGTGACCATCTTATGACAGCCGACCTGAGTTCTTCACTGCCCTAAAATGGGTTTCAAGGATACTGCTCTTTACGACTGGGTCTCTAACTCTTCCACTGCTCTTTTTACTGCTCTGGAAACGCACCATGGACACTCTCACCTCTGTGGCTCTGTTTCTTCTATTCAACTCTCCAGAATGTCCTTGATATTCCAATATACCTAACACAAACCCCACCTTTAACACAGGTTTGTGAAATACACAAACAAAAACTGTGGCAAGTGGAGGTATAACCCCCCAGGCCTCACCCCCCAGGGAATATGAAACAGAAAAATTGCCTCTGTCTGGGATATCAGGAAAGGCCTTACTAAGGAAGTGACTTTTTGTGAGGAAGGGGATAATAAGGAAACTGTCCTAAGCAGTGGCGCCAGCCTGTGCCAAGGTCCTGTGGCAGGAGGTAGAGTAGAAAGAAGGTCAGTGTGGCTGGACAGCAGAGAGTAAGCCAACCTGGAAAGGTGGCTCTTCTTTAAGTCCACAGTTCTCATGATCTCTCTGGACTGGGTTGCTAGATAAAATGCAGGACGCCAGAAAGTTTTTCAGATATACAACATATACTACATGGAACATATGTATACTAAAAAATTTTTAGTAAATCTGAACTTCAAATTTAACTGAGCCTTCTTTATTTTTATTTGCTAGCAACCTTACTCTGGATACAACCAGAGGACATGTTTTCTACATAACTCGTTTGCATTCTTAATCACAACGGGTCTTATTTTTCAGCTGGCTTGATGTTTTTCTGCCTCTGATGACTTCAATCAGAGAACCTCAGAGCAGGAAGAGTCCTTCTAGAAACCAGCCAGTCTGACCTTCTAACTCTACAGACAAGAACAGGAGGCTTACTTATTATTAGTAAGGCACCTGGAGCTGCTCAAGGTCATAGCTAGAGACCCAACTGGGGCTTCTTCCACACCTCCCTGCAGTGCCTAGAACGGGCGCTGAGCACATTAAAAAAGGGCTTAATCAATTGCTCAGTTGCATTAACAAGCTCATTTACATGCCTCTGTACAGAGGGGGATAAATAGACACAGGCCCAGACAGCCAGGGGCTTTCCAAACAAAATAAACAGCAAGCCAGACAGAGAAGGGGCCATTTGCACATGCACAAACACAGGGGGCAGACACAAAGGACGCCAGCAAGTGGCTGCTTCAAC
>RCUC01157038.1:0-40341 GCA_003697995.1 Taxidea taxus jeffersonii | reverse complement strand
GCGTCCTGGGATCGAGTCCCACATCAGGCTCCTTGCTCGGCAGGGAGCCTGCTTCTCCCTCTGCCTCTGCCTGCCTCTCTGTCTGCCTGTGCTTGCTCTCTTTCTCTCTAACAAATAAATAAATAAAATCTTTAAAAAATAATAATAATAATTAAATTCAAATTATAAACAGAAGTTGCTAATTATGTTTCAAGTAATTACTAGAGATTTTAGTGATAACTGAAATTTAAGAACCTACTAACAAGCCAAGTTACTAAACAGCTGCATTTTCATATGGGCAAAGGAGACCTACTTAGATTACAGAACCTTAAAACACCTTTTACGATGACTAGAAGGCATTTTTCAAATAGAACAGCTATTAGTTATTACTTAAAATTTCTACGGAGTCTAGTCTACTCACTTCGGCCAGACAAGACTTTTCCCATCTAAGAAATTGAGTAACTGACAACATCTCAATCAAATTAACTAAGAAATATTCCAGGCTTACATGCTACAACTTTAAAGATCATAGGGGAGGGTCAAGAGGATATAAGATGATCTAAATAACTGCAACAAGGCACTGTAAGTAGAAACATTAATCTTGTCTATTTTCTATCAGGTTTCTGAAACCTTCCTTTCTAGTAAGATTCCAGTTCTTCTAAGAGGATGATCTTTCAGACTGACCATAAGCAGGTCTTGTCTTATAGAATACATACTTTTTGCTTCATAGTCTAGCAGTAAAGACATCTTTTCAATGACATCTAATTACTCTCTCAAAATAAATTACTATCAGGACATACTTATTGACACCATATGAGTTGACTCCAATAAAAATATTTAGTTCCTATGGCCAAAAAAGATTAGATTTAATTCCTTTGGCCTAAGAATGCAAAGGAGTAAAGTATAACTCACTTTTCTTTGAATTCTCTTACAATAGTATTTGTTCTTATCTAAGAGTGGATTTTTAAATGTGTGGAGGTGAAAAAAAAAAAAAAACAGCAACATTGAGACTCTTTACCCACGGTGATAAAGGGGAATTCAAAGGCAGGAAATTCCCACTTTGGGGAGCAGCAATATTCCACCAGTGTTCACCACCTCTTTCCATAGAAAAAAATTCCCCCAGGGTCCTTTCCCCAAGGAAAGGAAGGCACCATTTATAGAGTAATAGTTATTAACTTCTAAAATATTTTGTTTGAGATCTGGACTGTAGCCCCTGAAAAATAGTGTTTGTAAAATGTACCAAATTGTAAAAGTACATATAATTACTTCTATAAATGTTTATCTGGATTTGGCCTAGAATTTTGATATTTTGAGATAAAATCAAATATGTATTTTCTACATTCCCCTGTAATTGAGGACTCCACAACTTCATTAAGACTGTTCACACCTTTAAGGTCTACAGCCTGCTGCTCGTCTCTCCCCTACTCCTGGAGGCAGCCAGCCCCCTCTAGAATTTCTGCAAAGACACGTACTCTTTATTCCATTTGGCAGAGGTAGAGCTGGACCTCCTCAGTGAGTGAAATCACTTAAACCACTAGATCTAGGGACATATTAATCCTTAAATTATCTACATAGACAATGAATCAGAAGATAAGCAAACCATCTTCATGAGACTGGGGGCTTTTTGTCAATTAAACAATAAAGGAATAAAAAAGTAAGGAACAGGGGCACCTGGGTGGCTCAGTCAGTTGAGCATCTGCCTTCAGCTCGGGTCATGATCTTGGGATCCTGGGATGGAGCCCCACATAGGGCTCCCTGCTCAGAAGGGAGTCTGCTTCTCCCTCTGACCCCCCTCCTCACTCATGCGTTCTCGCTCAAAGAAATAAATAAAATCTTAAAAAAAAAAAAGTAAGGAACATTTTCCTAAAACAATGAATAATGATGCTATGCTTATAACATAAAAACTTACAATCAACTACAGTATAATTTCATTTTGAATGCAAAAAGTGCTAATAAATATAATTGAAATTGTTGTTTCTACCTGCATTGTGTGTCTCCCGGTTTTTCTTTCTGAAACAAAAAGGTAGATAAAAAGAACATGAAAATAATGGGAAAACATTTTTAACACTTTATATTTTGAGAACTGTAAGAATAAATTTTATGAATTTGTGTTTGTTGTATAAACAGGAAACCATCCAAAGAAACATTTGCTTAATATATATTATGGTATGAAAAACATAACTGTAGGTATGTCAATGTAAATTTAGAATCTATGATTTCTAGAAGCAACTACAATTCTCTATTCTTCCATACCCAGAAGTCATTGGTTGGAAAGTAAATCAATCACTGAAAAAACCTTAACTATTTGAAAAATGTAATTAAAGAGCTAGTCAACTCTCAAAGAGATACCCCAAGTAGGTGACCTCTGATGTTTGCCCTGGTGGCCGGCAAGGGTGCCGTGAATGTGTAAGGGATACAAGAACAGGAGGAAACTTTTAATCCCAGGGAGAAAAAGGCAGCCAACAGCACCCAGGCACAGACTATTGGCATTTGAGCCATGTTTTGCATTTGTGTACCTAAAAGCTAATTTTCTAAAACCACTGATTTTCCCTTTTATGTAAAAACATTAGCATTCCCTAATAGCTATTTGGTAAGGAAAGAGAATGGGGATTTTAATATTAATGAAAGCACCAGGCATGCAATTCTAAGCAGAAACACTGCCCAAAATGCTGGAAATTCAGAAAGGACAAAGAACCAGAAGTAATACTGTACTGCTGTGCATATTGTAATGTTAGAAAATTATGATGTCAGAAAATTGTAATGTCACAAAACATCTATTTAAATTGACTTCAGTCTAAATGAACTTATGATCTACAAAGACTATAATACTGTGTTCAAGTAAAAATTTCAGGAGAAGGTAAACATTTAACACAGATTTGGTATTATACAATTTTAATTACTTCCTGTCATTCTTACTTGTTACACTGTTAATAAAATAAGGAAGACAGGTAAATTTTAACTCTATACTCCTTTTGGTACATCTATATTTATTTATCCACACATATTCTGAAGAGTAATGGTTTCCAGGCACCCAAATGAAAGTTCCCTGAGGACTGCCTTTTTATAGCAAAGTAGGGACTAATTCTGCTTTTTATCTGCCCAAACTATATATTATTTTTGGACCGGGGTTACATACCTGTGCTGCTTTTTTGTAGGAGTCTCATTCTCTGTCATTTCTGGCATGATTACAGTGATAGGAACCTACAAGGCATAGAAAGACACACCAGAAAGTTTAAAGTCAGTATGTCAGAGAAATTGATTAATAGCAATTTGGTTTGAATACCAAAATGTTAAAAAACAAAAGTGATGTCATGAAAAAAGCACTAGCTTAGCTGTCGTGGATAGAGAAAGGTATAAGAAAACAGGACAAAAAACATTGTAACTAGCAGATGGAGGGCATGGTGAATGTCAAATGGGAGGTACAGCCAGGAAGCGCTCGAGAAAACGGGAATAGAGAAAGATCATTATGGGCTGGAAAATCTAGAAAGGCTTAATGGTGGTGTGGATTTGAGCAAGACCTAGAAAGACAGGTAAAACATATCTGATTTGCGGGGGCACCTGGGTGGCTCAGTGGGTTAAACCTCTGCCTTCGGCTCAGGTCATGATCTCAGGGTCCTGGGATCGAGCCCCACATCGGGATCCCTGCTTGGCAGGGAGCCTGCTTCCTCCTCTCTCTCTGCCTGCCTCTCTGCCTACTTGTAATCTCTCTCTGTCAAATAAATAAATAAAAATCTTTTTAAAAAATTTATTAAAAAAAAACATATCTGATTTGGGAGAGTATGTTCTTTGTTCACAGTACTGTTTAAAGTGTTCTACAAAATTTAAACTAAAACAATAGACCCCCCCCTCTGAACACAGAAAAAACAAAAGCGACAAGTGCACAAACACATAATATTCCATACATAGAAGCAACCACTCACTCAACTCATTCACTCATTTGCTAGACTTTTCTCAAACTGCTAGAAGTCTTACATTATCACCTGAGAGTCATGAAAATCTGGATAGGAGTATGGAAATTCTACTTATACTTAAAATATCAGGATACTAAAGAATACACATACTATAAGGAAATATATTCATATGCCCCAAAAAGCCTGAAAGCAAATACATGAAGATACTAGTTAGTTGTAATTATATAAGGCCAGCAATATTTTAGGTGTTTTCTCTCCCTTCTCTGATTTTCAAAAATTTCATAATGAAAACCTTAATGCTTTTAAGTCTCAGGGACTGATGGCCTTTCAAAAGTGGTCTGTCCAGCTGGGATACCTGTTCCTGCACACTGAAGGAGGTGCAAGGGCATTTTCCCATTTTCTGAGTATGAAATCGGAAGTCAGAAACCATGAGTTCAGGGGTGCCTGGGTGGCTAAAGTGTCCAACTCTTGATTTTGGCTAAGGCTATGATCTCAGGGTCATGAGACGGAGCCCAAGTGGGCCCCAAGGTAGGCAAGGAGGCTGCTTGGGATTCTCGCTCTCCCTCTCTCTCTGTCCCTCCCCCCGACCATGTATGTCTGTACATGCAAGCGCTCCCTCTAAGAGAAGGAAGGGAGGGAAGAAGGAAGGAAGGAAGGAAAGAGGGAGGGACGGAGGGAGGAAGGTAAGAAAGAGAAAGCAAGCAAGCATGAGTTTAAAATCTGGTTCTATTTCCTAGCCATAAGGTCCTGGGCAAGCTAGATTAGCCTTTTGGAACCTCAGATGCTTCATCTTCAAAATGGACCATAATTAAAGCATCTAGACCATTATTTTGAGAAAGGAATAAAAAATGCAGGGGAACACAGCAGCAGGATGCCTAGCAGCAAAAAAGAATTCAACCAATGTTAGCCATGAATAATAATGAAGGTATTTCAGGTTCCACTCTAGCCCTGGAAAGTGGAGGAAGGGTCCAGGGAAATAAGTAGAAGTGAATGTTGACAAGGTAATGACAGAAGTATTGGCCAAAGCAGCCTATGGAGAAATGTGCACTCAAGACCCATTTCCAGCAGCTGATTCTACCTTCTCCCTAACATTAGTGATGGCACACATCAGTCTAAAAGCAACACACTCACATTAGATAACCACAAAACGACAATGTGAGGCGTGTGAGTAAATAAATAAATCCCTGTCACCTTTCTCACCCAAGGGCTTGCAGAATTTCTTCACTTTTGATTCCTGGCTTCCAACGCCTCCCGTTTCTGATCCAAATCTATCATCTTCTGCCAGAAGATGGTCTATAAGTTATGTCTTCTTCTTACTACACAAGAGAAAAATCCATGTATGTTTATAGTTGCTGGGTTTCCATTAATAGCATGTAAACAATGACTGGCAACCCCTGGCATGTAGACAAATTTTTAGTGGCATACCCTGAATTCTTCCCACCACTTGAAAACTAACAAATGTAGTTGCTTTAAAAAGTCACTCTCCAGTGGGCTGCCCATGTCCCCCAACCCTCCCCCATCAAAAAATGGTAGCAAGGACTACAGCCATTGGATGGTTCCCAGGAGATTCTCTCCTTCCTCTCAGACAAGCTCACTGTCCTTCAAGTTCTTACTTTCCTCCACCTAGGTCCTACACTAAGATCTGCCCTCAATCATAAATTATCTTCCCTCATCTCCTACTTTCCTCTCCTCTCTTGTGACAGTGACTGAGAACTGACTCAAGCATGTGGCAGTGACACGAGAAGACAGCCTTCAGGCCTGTGCATTATATATGCTCTAAAACATGTCAATTTGGCGGCTTCTTCCCAAAGGAGAAACGCTGGGTAGGACCCAGGAATCTGTATTTTCAATAAGGTACTAGTTAAAAAACTACAAAATTGTCAGCCCATCCCTGACCCACTGAATCAGTCTCTGAGAGAGGAATTCCAATCTTAGAGGGAGGAGTCTGAAATTTAATAATGTCCCCAGGGGATTCTTATCAGGAAACTTTAGAGAGGCAGGCAGGTATTGTTAGTTGGTGGAATTTCAGGCATCTGACTGATCACCTATTGTATGAGAGATTATTTGAATACAGCAAGACAACTGAACATTAAATTTATTTTTTTTAAAGATTTTACTTATTTATTTTTTAAAGATTTTTTATTTATTTTTATTTAAAGTTTTTTTTTTTTTTAAAGATTTTATTTATTTATTTGACAGAGATCACAGGTAGGCAGAGAGGCAGGCGGGGAGGTGGGGGGGAGAGACTCCCCGCTGAGCAGAGAGCCCAATGCGGGCTCAATCCCAGGACCCTGAGATCTTGACCAGAGCTGAAGGCAGAGGCCCAACCCCCTGAGCCACCCAGGCACCCCAGAACATAAAATTTAACCTATAAACCCATAAGATCAGATTTCCCCTGTCAGCATTTGGTCATTAGTGTCAGAGTTCCCATTGTTCCTCTGGAGACTTCTGAAAGTTTGCAGATTCATGTTCCAATTAAGATACATGAAGTAAAAGTTCCAATCTTCTAAACATTTAGAATCTTAAAGTAAATGATGCTAGAGGCCTATCACATAAGTAAACATATTCATTGCATGGGGGCAGGGGTGAGAAGCAGGGGTTTAACTGAAAGAGGTTTATCATCCGCTTTACCAAATGTCTCTATAAATACCAATTTCAAACTACATTTTAACCAATTCAACTATGTTTATCAATGCACAATTGTTTCCAGATGCTACTCCTGATATTAAAACTGCATTCCGGGGCACTGTGTGGCTCAGTGGGTTAAAGCCTCTGCCTTCGGCTCAGGTCATGATCCCAGGGTCCTGGGATCCAGCCCTGCATCAGGCTCTCTGCTCCCCTTCCTCTCTCTCTGCCTGCCTCTCTGCCTATTTGTGATCTCTCTCTGTCAAATAAATAAATAAAATCTTAAAAAAAAAAAAAAAACCGCATTCATCACATTAGAAAAGAACACTTACTGAAAAAAATAAACTATATAATACTGTCATAAATCCTTGTCCACCAATTCATTAACCTACTAATAAGGAAATGTTACTTTATATAGTGCAAAATATATATAGTGCAAATATACCTTTTAAAATATTTAAAGTGCCATGAATTTTTAAGGCAAAATTACTAAATGTTATATTAGTAACCCATGAATTACTATTTTTCATGGTAAGAGAGAATTATTTCTGAAATTAATCAAATACAATGGTTCTCAAAGTGTGGTTTTGAGATCACTTGCATCAAAATCACAACTTTTAAAACTGTTTTTGATCCTCACAGTAAAACTTACATATAGTAAAATGCACAAATCTTAAGTATAAAATTCAGTGAGTTCTGATCAAGGCACACACTTGTTTGACCCAATGCATAGCCAGGTGCAGAACATTATTATGACCAGAGAAAGTTCCCATGATCTTTTCTTTTTTTTTTTTTTTTTTTTTAAAGATTTTATTTATTTATTTGACAGACAGAGATCACAAGTAGGCAGAGAGGCAGGCAGAGAGAGAGGATTGGAAGCAGGCTCCCCACTGAGCAGAGAGCCCGATGTGGGGCTCGATCCCAGGACTCTGAGATCACGACCTGAGCTGAAGGCAGAGGCATTAACCCACTGAGCCACCCAGGCGCCCTCCCATCTTTTCTAATCAATACCTTCCCCTACACTCACGGAGGCAACCAGTGTTCTTTTTTTTTTTCACCATTGAGCTTTATATGCATTAACTGAGAATTCCGTTGTGTCAAGCTTTCACTCAGCTTAACGTTTCTGAAATTCATCCAGTAGTTTGTTCCTTTTTATTGCTGAGTACCACTGATAGTTCAGTTTATTCATTTTTGCATTGATGAACACCGGGCCTATTCCTGTGTTTTGGCTACTATGAATAAAGCTGCTATCCATGGACATTTTTGTGTAACATTTTTTGTGGATATCGTCTTTCTTTCTGCTGAGTAAATATCTAGGAGTGGAAATGCTTCTTATACACCCTGCAGTTTTACTCCTAAGTATCTACCCAAGATATACTACCTATAAAAGGATATCCACAAAAAGACTTCTATAAGAACATTTGTCACACTTTCCCCAGAGTGACAATACCATTCCGCACTCCCACACAAAATGTAAGAGTTCTGGTTGCTCCATATCCTTCCAACATTGGGTTTTGCCTACTTACTCATTTCATCCATTCTGGTATTTATATAGTGGAGTCTCATTTTAGTTTAATTTTCATTTCCTGGATGACTGATAGTATTGAGTACTTTTTCCTGTGCATGTTAAGACCATTTGTAGATCTTATTTTGTCTGCTCATAACTTTTTGCCAGTTTTTTAATTGGATTATTTATCCTTTTATTATTGATTTACAGAAAATCTTCATATATTCTGAGTTTTTACATCTTCTGGATACCTGTCCTTTATCTGAAATGTATTTTGCAAATATCTTCTCTGATTCTGTGGTCTACCTATGCATTTTCTTAACTGTGTCTTTTGGCAAGCAAAAGGTCTTGATGAAGTAAAACTTACCAATTTTTAATTTATGATGATTCCTTTTATGGCCTGTCCAAGAAACCTTTACTCATCCCCAAGATATTCTCTTATGATTGCTTCTACAAGGATTATGATACTATCATATTTAGATCAGTGATCCATATTATGTAAGATAGGAGATAGGGGTTAAAGTTCATTTTTTCTTCCGTATCGATAGTTAGTTGTTCCAACATCATGTGTTGAAAAGATTTCCTTTCCTCAATGGTACCTTTGTTAAAACTTGAATGTCCATGGGACGCCTGGATGGCTCAGTTGGTTAAGCAGCTGCCTTCGGCTCAGGTCATGATCCCAGCGTCCTGGAATGGAGTCCCACATCGGGCTCCTTGCTCGGCAGGGAGCCTGCTTCTCCCTCTGCCTCTGCCTGCCACTCTGTCTGCCTGTGCTTGCTCTCTCTCTCTAACAAATAAATAAATAAAATCTTTAAAAAAAAAAATCGAATGTCCATGGGGTGGCTTAGTGGGTTAAAGCCTCTGCCTTCAGCTCAGGTCATGATCCTGGAGTCCTGGGATGGAGCCCCGCATCAGGCTCTCTGCTCAGCAGGGAGCCGCTTCCCCCCCCTCTGTCTCTGCCTACCTCTCTGGCTACTTGTGATCTCTGTCAAATAAATAAATGAAATCTTTAAAAAAAAAAAAACAACGAACGTCCATATTAGTGCAGTTCCATTTCTAGACTCTCTCTTTTGAGCTATTCTTATAGCTACTACCACATAGTACTGATAAAGCATACGTTTAAAATATAGATTCCTATACCCCACCCCAGACCTACTTTCTGGACAGTCCAGAAATGCGAAGTTCTAACAAGCTTCCTAGTTGATTTTTGTGTACCGTAAAGTTTGAGAAGTGCATTATTTTAATATTGCTTCTCTAAACCTGAGACAAATCAATGAGTTCACAAAGTAATGAGTCCACATGGGAAGAACAGTGAACCTGGAATTAGGAAAATGAGTTCTCATTCAAGATTTGCTACTCAAAAGTGAAGGATCATTTTATTTATCACAACTTAGGGCCCAAGTTTCTTCACATGTAAAACAAGAGGGTAGGACCAGACCCAGTCATTCAGGTGTGGACTGAGTGACCACACTGCCTAGGAATTACAGATATAAAGAAGAAAAAAAGCAAGTCTTCTCTCAAGAAGAACACAGTCTAGAACAGGGTTATCAAAGAACTTTGTGCAGTGGAAATAGTCTATATCTGCGCTGTGCATATGGTCATCGTTCATCACATGTGGGTATTAAATGCTTGAAATGTGGCTAGTGAGACCACGGAATTAACTTTTAATTTTACATAATTTTGAGTAATTTAAATTAAATAGTTACATGTGGCTAGTGGTTACCATATTGGGCAGCACAGGGAATTTTTAAAATAATTTAAAAGAAGATGAATTTAAAAATTAGTTAATGAGGGGCACCTGGGTGGCTCAGTGGTGTTAAAGCCTCTGCCTTCGGCTCAGGTCATGATCCCATGGTCCTGGGATCGAGCCCCGTATCAGGCTCTCTGCTCAGCAGGGAGCCTGTTTCCCCCTCTCTTTCTGACTGCCTCTCTGCCTGCTTGTGATCTCTGTCTGTCAAATAAATAAAATAAAATCTTTTAAAAAAATTAGTTAATGAATATCAACTTCCTAGTTTTGATATTGTCCTACAGCTATACGTCACTACTAGGGGAAGGTACATCAGTAGTACATGGATTCAGTAGCACATAGTATTTTTGTAACTTTCCTCGAGTCTATAATTATTTGAAAATAAGGTTTTTTTAAAAATTTATTTATTTGACAGACAGAGATCACAAGTAGGCAGAGAGGCAGGCAGAGAGAGAGGAAAGGAAGCAGACTCCCCGCTGAGCAGAGAGCCTGATGCAGGGCTTGACCCTGGGATCCTGGGATCATGACCCAAGCCGAAGCAGAGGCTTTAACCCACTGAGCCACCCAGGAGCCCCTGAAAATAAAAAGTTTTAAAAAGCAAATTTAAAAAATCGGTAAATGCCATATACATAAAATAGTCTTGTGAGTCTGAGAACTGCACCAAGTATAAACAAAATATGGGAGGAAGGGAAGGTGCAGGAGGTACAGAGAGAAAGAAAACTTGGACTAGACTGTGAAGGAATTTTCTGTGTCTAATAAGTATATTTAGCTTTTATCTCAAGATCAGTGGTTGTCAGATCAGTGATGGTCTGAAACAGAGCCCCCTTGGTCTATAGTAAAATGAAAAAAGGTACAATGAAGTAAGGATTTTTTTCTTTTTTATTGACATGTCACTTACATACAATAAGTCATTAATTTAAGTTCACTGCTCAATGAATTTATATATGTGAATACACCCATGTAAACACCACTAAGATGAAAATATAGAACATTACCTCAACAGACTCTCTCAAGGTCCCTGCCACTTAATCCCTTGGAATTTCTTTCAAAAATATATGTTCAAAGAAGAATATATATTTCCAAAGAAGACAAACAAATGACCAACAAGTACATAAAAAGGTGTTCAACATCATTACTCATCAGGGAAATGCAAATCAAAACCACAGTGAGATCTCACCTCAGACCTATTAGAATAGCTATTACCAAAAAGGCAAAAGATAACAAGTGTTAGTAAAAATATAAGGAAAAGGGAACCCTCGTACACAATAAATGAGAATGTAAATTGGTACGGCTATTATGGAAAACATTATGGAGGTTCCTCAAAAATTAAAGAGAGAAGTACCATAGGATCCAACAATCCCACTTCTGGATATTTATCTGAAGGAAATTAAAACACTATCTGCAATCCTGTGTTCACAACAGCCAAGACATGCAAACAACCTAAGTGTCCATTGACAGGTGAATGGGTAAAGAAAATGTGACACACAAATATATATATGCAATGAAATATATATATTTACATATACATACATATACACAGGTATATATTTATACATACACATATGTACATAATGGAATATTATTCAGCCTTTAAAAAAGAAGGAAATCCTGATATTTGTGACATGAATCAACCTGGAGGACATTATATTAAGTGAAATAAGCCAGATACAGAAAGACAAATAATGCAGAATCACACCCACATGTAGAAACTAAAAAAGTTGAATTAATGATAATAGAGGGTAGAAAGGTAGCCACCAGTGGCTAGGAGATAGGGGAAATGGGACATGCTGATCAGGGGTACAGACATTCGGTTTTAAGATGAATAAGTTCTGGAGACTTAATGTACGGTATGATGACTGTAATTAATAATAATTTGTTATATAGTTGCAATTTCCTAAGACAGAAGATCTTAAAATCTTTTGTTCTTACCACAAAAAGTAACTATGTGAGGGGATGGGTATGTACATTAGCTTGGCCATGGTAATAATTTCACATTGTATACATATCAAAATAATTTATTGTATACCATAAGTATGTATAATATATATTCATCAATCATACCTCAATAAAGCTGGAAAAATATGTTTATATATATTTAACATATTTAATTCATATATTAAATATGTTCATATATTATATATATAAAATACATGTTTATACTGAAAACTATGCTATTACCTCACACATTGCTTGTGGGAATGTAAAATGGTACAGTCCCTTTGGAAAACAGTTTGGCCGCTCCTCAAATAGTCAAAACAGAGAGTCCCTCTATGATCCAGCAATGCCACCTAGGTATACGCCCAAAAGAACTGAAAACACATGTTCACACAAAAACATGTACATGGATGTTTGTTGCAGCAATACTCATAATAGCCAGTGAGTCAAAACAAGCCAAATGTCCATGTGAATGATGAATGGATAAAATGGGCTTGTCCACAGAAGGGAATATTATTCAGCAACACAAAGATATGAAGTACTAATACCTGCTATAGCATGGGTAACACTTGAAAACATTGTGTTAAGTGAAAGAAGCCTGACCCAAAAGGTCACATATTGTATAATTCTACTTATATGAAATGTCAAGAAGAAAATCCATAGAGACAGAAAGTAGATTAGTGGTTGCCAGGAGTGGGGAGAGGGAATGAAGTGTGATGGCTAATGGGTATGAGTTTTTTGGGGGGGATGATGCTCTTGAATTAGATTTTGGAGATGATTGCACAATTTTGCAAATATGCTAAAAAGCAATGAATTATACACTTTAAAAGGGTGTTTTGTGACATATAAATTATATCTTAATAAAAAATACAAATAAAAAATGAAAGGGAAAGCAAAAAATTGCACTATAAATGTAAAATGTGTGACATCTCCAGATTTAATCTATGCTCTGTTGGCAAACACTTTTTAAAAAATTATTTTAAAATAATTATATAACCATTTGTACTCATTATATAACTATTTTATACACATAGCCTCATCTAATACTCACTAATTTATAAAGTAAGCGGCATTAAAATAATTTAGTAATTTGTCCATAGTCTCACAGTTAAGAAGTGGTGAGGCAGGATTCTAATTTAATATAATCAAACTCCAGAGCCCAGGTCCTTAACTATTTTCATAGTGCTTCTCTACCTCCCCCCTCCCTTGCAGAAAAAAAAAAAAAAGAGAAAGAAAGAAAGAAAAGAAAGCACAGTATGGTACATTTGTACCATATATGGTACCTTTTAGCAAAGCCACGACTTCGACTACAATTCTGTTTCAATTTATATCTTATTGTCCTGGACATATGTAGGTGATAATATCTAGCCCAGAAAACTTATTTTCTCATAAGGCCCTTGTTCACAGAAGACAAAAATATCAATCAGAAGCCATGTGCAAATAAAAAGCAACTTGATTTATAGTTTTCTCATAAAACAAAATATTCAAATAATCTGCTTTAAACAGTGTTAAATGTTTGAGGTAGAATCCTACTGTTGGGGATTGTTTAGAAAGACTGAAAAGAAAAAAAGAAGGCTCACAATTTAAAAAATTACCACAGAGCTACAGTAACCATGATAGTGTGGTATTGGCATAAAGAAAGACATGCAGATTAATGGAATCAAACTAAGAGCCCAGAAATAAACCCTTACATTTGTGACCAACTGGTTTTCAACAAGGATGCCAAAACCATTCAGTGGAGGAAAGAACAGCTTTTCCAACAAATGATGCTGGGGCAATGGGATAGTCACAGGCAAGAGAATGACCCCTACCTTGTAACACATAGAAAAATTAACTCAGAAAGAACTGTATCCTAGCTCAACATAATAGCTTAAAACTCTTAGATATGAAACCAAAAGCACAAGTGACAAAATTAAAATATATTCAATTTCAAAATTAAAAATTTTTGTGCACAGAGGGTACCATCAAGAAAATGAAAAAATGGGGTGCCTGGGTGGCTCAGTGGGTTAAGCATCTGCCTTCAGCTCAGGTCATGATCCCAGGGTCCCAGGATGGAGCCCCAAATTGGGCTTCCTGCTCAGGGGGGAGTCTGCTTCTCCCTCTCCCACTCTCATATGCCCCTGCCTGTACTTTCTCTCACACTCTGTCAAATAAATAAAATCTTTCAAATAAATAAATAAACCATGTGAGACATGACCTCATACCTGCCGGGATGGCTAAAATAAAAAAGACAGTCAATAACAAGTGTTGGTGGGGAGGTGGAGAAACTGGAGCTCTCATATACTGCTGGTGGGATTAAAAAATGGTACCACCACTTTGGAACAACTGGGCAGTTCCTTAAAATGTTACACATAGGGGCGCCTGGGTGGCTCAGTGGGTTGAGCCTCTGCCTTCGGCTCAGGTCATGATCTCAAGGTCCTGAGATCGAGCCCCACATCGGGCTCTCTGCTCAGCAGGGAGCCTGCTTCCCCCCTCTCTCTCTGCCTGCTCCTCTGCCTACTTGTGATCTCTCTGTCAAATAAATAAATAAATAAAAATCTTTAAAAAAAAAATGTTACACATAGAGTTACCATATGACCAAGCATTTCAACTACATATACTCAAGATAACTGAAAACAACTGTTCACACACAAAAACTTGTATGTCAATGTTCACAGCAGGAATATTGATAATATCCAAAAAGGGAAAGAACCCAAATGTATACCAACTGATAAAGGAATAAATTAATTGTGGTATATTCACACAACAGAATATAACTCATCAATGAAAAGGAATGAAATACTGATACAGCATGGATGAACCTTGAAAACAGTGTGAAAGAAGCCAATCACAGAAGACAGCATATTGTATGATTCCCATCTACTTTAAATTCTGGAACATGAAAATTTAGAGAGACTAAAAGTAAACTGGCAGTTGCCAGGGGCTGAGGAAGATAAGGAATGACCACTAATGGGGGGGGGGGATGGTTGGGGGAGCACGGGTAGGGGAGGTGTTTGTTCTTTCAGGGATGATGAGATGTTCTGAGATTAGATTATGGTGAAGGTTGCACAACTCTGCAAATATACTAAAACCACTGAATTTCACTTTAAACTTTATGGTATGTGAATTGTATCTCAATTGCCCTGTTTAATTAAAAAAAAAAAAGGAAAGAAAATATTTGATGGAAGTCTCTTTGGGTAATTTGAAATTCTCTACCCATTCATCTTTTCCATCAATTTATATATGTTTGTTTTCAGCATAAAATTCTTTTTTGGTTACCAATCATCCTCAATTTTCCTAATACAGAGAATATGTGAAGCTGCCAAGAATAAGTACTAGCATTTTTTTTTTTAAGTAGGTCTAACTGTTCAGGAGCAAAATTGTTTTCTTTCCACCAAGAAGCAAATTAGTGATAAAGATTAATTCAAATTGTGTCTTTAGATACAATGAAGAGGGGCACCTGGGTGGCTCAGTTGTTAAGCATCTGCCTTCAGCTCAGGTCATGATGTGGGGGGAGGGTGCGGGATGGAGCCTGCATCTAGCTCCCTGCTCAGCGGGAAGCCTGCTTCTCCCTCTCCCATTCCCCCTGCTTGTGTTCCCTCTCTCACTGTCTCTCTTGCTGTCAAATAAATAAAATCTTAAAAGCAAACAACAACAAAAAAGATACAATAAAGAGAAAAACCTAACACTTATCAATCAAAATTTCAAATTAGAATTAAAATGTCTTCATTGAGGGACACTTGGGTGGCTCAGTCAGTTGAGCATCTACCTTTGGCTCAGGTCATGATCCCAGAGTCCTGGGATCGAGACCCGCATCATTGGGCTCCCTGCTCGGCGGGAAGCCTGCTTCTCCTTCTCCCTCTGCCTGCTGCTCCCCCTGCTCCTTCATGCCCTGTGTCTCTTTGACAAATAATAAATAAAATCTTTATAAATAAATAAATAAATAAATAAATAAATAAAATATTTTAGTTGAAAACATTGGGGATTTTTATTTTTTTTAATTTTTTTAAAGATTTTATTTATTTATTTGAGAGACAGAAATCACAAGTAGGCAGAGGCAGGTGGGGGGGGGGCGGGGTACACAGGCTCCCTGCTGAGCAGAGAGCCTGATGGATGCCGGCTTGATCCCACGACTCTGGGATCATGACTGAGCCAAAGGCAGAGGCTTAACCCACTGAGCCACCCAGGTGCCCCAGGTGAAAACATTTTATGGTACATTGCTTAAACATAATTTGTCCATGGTCTGTGGAAAATCTTTTCAACCCTATACTTAATTCTGTTTTGCTGCTGCTTAATGTATTCCTAAGTATCTTACAAATATTTAAAATGTTTTATGGAATGGCTACATAGGCAGTTTTTAAATGTGTTCTATTTCTTTATCTGAGATCTCTAGTAAATCCTTAGCTTTCTCCAATCAAAATGACTTAACCCACTGAACTAGAGGAGGATCCACAGAAATGATAACACAACTAAGCTTAAATCTCTACTCTGGGTCACAGCCATTTATAATAGCATAATTATAACAAATGCAATTTTATACTCCTTAACTGCTTATTTAACAGTTTTAACAGTTTTTCCTTATAACAAAAATAATATATACCTAGAAAGCCAGACACAAAGAAAAAAAATGAAGCTACTCTCAATCACGTCACTTGACCAGAATCCACAAGAATCACTGTTGACATTCTTACAGATTTCTTGTGGATTTTTTTTTCTGCACACGCCTGAGTTTTAACAAATGTTAGACCATAAGCAATTTTGTATTCTGTATTTTATGTAAGGTGAGCATTTCTCCATCATTAAATATACAAAATCATGATTATAGCTTGTATGTTTGACATCATGAAAGTGTATGCTCTATCATCTTATTTAATGCGTTAGGCATCTTTGCCCACTGTATTTTGCTATATGAGCTACTATTTGCATTTATCATCTCCAGCATATTTTAGGTTAATAATCCCCTACCTATAATGTCCTATTACTTGGTCTACCTGTTTGACTCATTAAATCATGAAATCTGGCACATCTGTATTATATAGTTCGGGATACCATGGGAGTGCTTTTCATAGCCCCAAGAATTCTTCCTCTATGTGTTTGGTTTCAGCAGCTGCTTTCCATCTTGGTGGGCACTTGGGGTGTGCTATGTTGTCTTCTGCTTTGTGTAACTGCTATCTAAAGTCCTCATTTCTAAAAAATAAAATAAAATAAATAAAGTCCTCATTTCTTTTGCCATTATGGAAATGTTACAGGCTTTAACAACGTCTGTTGGCTGCTTCCTGTCAATTGCATCGCCATCAAGCTTGCTGCTCTCAGTCAGGGTGTTTCCTAAATGCCAACCCAGAGATACTATAACATATATAAGAAAAGGAAATTAATGAAGTCCTCCCATGGAGCTTTTACTGTGAAGTTGAGTCAATGGGGTACCTCAAGAAGAAGAAATAAGCCAAAGATTTTAAATGTTTATTTACAAACTATATAAGCAACCAATCTATATAAACATTATTTTCAAAGAGTACAGAAATATATATAGTTAAATGGAAATCATGCTTTCTAGGAATACTCACTGTAAACAGTTTGGAATTTGTTAGGCCCTTTTCTTGCTCCTGTCCAGACAAACTACAACCACTCCTAGCTAAGAAATTATAACGAAATTCCATGCATTAAGTTTTAAAGTTTGGGGCACTTGGTGGCTCAGTCAGTGGAGGTCTAACTCTTGATTTTGTCATGATCTCAGGGTTGTGAGATAGAGCCCCATGTAAGTCATGATCTCAGGGTTGTGAGATAGAGCCCCATGTAAGTCTCCGTACTCAGCGGAAGAGTCGGCTTGAGATTCTTTCTCTCCCTCCACCTCTGTTCCTCTCCCACTTCTCTCTAAAATAAATCTTTAAAGAAATTCAATTGCAAAAGTAATCCTTGCTCTTTGCAAAAATTTTTAACAGCACAGAGGTATATGAAGTACCAATGACGCCTCTGCTTTTAACAGTCTGGTGATATCAATTCCAGACATTTTCCCTATATAAGTCCAAGCAATTACTTATGTACATATTAGTAACTGCTACACTGAAAGAACAGGACATAAAATACAAATACTATAAAATACCTACCATGGTCAGTTCAAATCTCTATAGGGTGATCCTGCTCTTTGGATAAAATTTAGGGTGGATCCCATGACTTTACCGATCACAACTATACAAAAGAAATCCTCTAGTCATTTTTAGTCACCAACAATCATTGAGAATATCTCAATATGGTTCCTTTGATGCAGGTAATTCCTCTCCCCATACTGCCTCTTATATTCTCTCCCCTACCTCTAGTCTTTGTCTGTTCTTAAGGCTTCCTCTGTCCTTAAGGCTTCCAGTCCCTTTATTTCTGCTGAGGTAGCCCTGCCCCTGATGGGAGGCCTGTGGCAGAGTGTCCAGTGCTCCTCCTGATATACTGTGGACCTATGTCTGGTCCACAGAAAAACTTTCGTACCTCTCTGATTCAACAATCAGAAATTTACCATACAAGCCATATTCACATATATGCAAAAGGACATTTATTCAAGGATACTCTTTACAAAATTGTTTCAAGTAGCAAAGGACAAGGAAACTCCTCAAAGGCTCATCAAATGAATGATTTTTTTCTTTTTTAAAGGAGAATGATTGGGGCACTTGGGTGACAGTCGGTTAAGTGTCTGACTCTTGGCTTTGGCTCAGATTGTAATCTCCAGGTATTGAGATCAAGCCCTGTGTTGGGCTCCATGCTCAGCAGGGAGTCTGCTTGGGACCCTGTCTCCGCTCTAAAATAAATAAATAGGGGTGCCTGGGTGGCTCAGTGGGTTAAAGCCTCTGCCTTCGGCTCAGGTCATGATCCCAGTGTCCTGGGATGGAGCAGCATCCGGCTCTCTGCTCAGCAGGGAGCCTGCTTTCTCCTCTCTCTCTGCCTGCCTCTCTGTCCACTTGTGATCTCTGTCAAATAAATAAAATCTTTAAAAAAATAAAATAAGGGACGCCTGGGTGGCTCAGTTGGTTAAGCGGCTGCCTTCGGCTCAGGTCATGATCCCAGCGTCCTGGGATCGAGTCCCACATCCGGCTCCTTGCTCGGCAGGGAGCCTGCTTCTCCCTCTGCCTCTCTGCCTGTGCTCTCTCTCTAACTAATAAATAAATAAAATCTTAAAAAAAAAAATAAAATAAAATAAATAAATAGGGGTGTGTGGCTGGCTCAGTTGACTGAGCATTCAACTCAGTTTCAGCTCAGGTCATGATCTCAAGGTCATGGGATCAAGCCCCTGTGCTGGGCTCTATGCTCAGCAGTCTGCTCGAGATTCTCTCCCTCTGCTCCTCCCCTCAACACACTCTTTCTCTCTCTCAAATAAATACATAAAATCTTTTTAAAAATAATAATACAATAAATAAATCTCTTAAAAGAATGACTAAATGTCACAGTATTATTTTGAATCATCTGAAATTGCCCACATTTGACATTTTCTGGTTCTAGAAACTATAATTTCAGATGGTTCAATCTAAAATAGACTGAATCATAATATCTAAATATCCAATCTAAATATATGTATGTGTTTATATATGTGTATAATATAAATGTATGTATAACACATATATGTATGTGTGTGTATATATATATATTATATATATAATTATAAAATGGGCTATATATATATGTGTGTGTATATATATATATATATATAATTACAAAATGGGCTGTATTGTGTCTCCCTCAATTCACTGTTTAAGTCCTAAACCCTAGTACTCTGGAATGTGACTGTATTTGGAAATAGGGCCTTTTTTTTTAAAGATTTTATTTTACTTATTTGACAGAGAGAGAGACAGAAAGAGAGGGAACACAAGCAGGAGGAGTGGGAAAGGGTGAGGCAGGCTTCCCCCAGAGCAGGGAACCCAAAGCAGGGCTCAATCTCAGGGCCCTGGGATCATGATCTGAGCTGAAGGCAGATGCTTAACAACTGAGCCACCCAGGTGCCCCAGAAACAGGGTCTTTAAAGAGGTAATTAAGTTAAAATGGGTCATTAGGGTGGGCTCTAATCTAGCATGACTGGTGTCCTTACAAGAAAAGGAGATTAAGGGGCGCCTGGGTGGATCAGTCAGCTAAATTTTAAATTATTTTTTTTTAAATACTATACTGAAAAACAAAAAAATATTAAAAAATAGAGTAAATTAAAAATATTAAAATTAACAAAAAAATATTAAAAAATAGAGTAAATATTACTCCTAACTACATCCTTTTATTGTGGGGAGGAGAATTAAAGGACCCACTACCACCTATTCCATTTTACTCTCTCCCAGTTGGGAATCAATCTGGTACCAATTTTCTTGATCTTTCTTCAGCGTTATCTATATATTTGTATTATTATCCCATGCACGTAAACTTTTTATACAAATGAAATCATGCTATATATGTCACTCTGTAACACGCTTTATTTTTCCTTAGAAATATAAACATCTTTCTAGGTAAGTCCATATCAGTTTACTTTATTCTTTCTAATACCTACACAGTGTTATGAAACACAAAGCCATAATTTATTTAGCTGTGCCCATTGACCAAACTCATTTTTTTCCTTCTTCCCCTCTTATTATTTTTGCTACTAAAAACAATCCTGAAAAAAAGACTGCAATCAGGGGCCTCTGCCTTCGGCTCAGGTCATGATCCCAGGGTCCTGGGATGGAGCCCCACATCGGGCTCTCTGCTCAGCAGGAAGCCTGCTTCCTCCTCTCTCTCTGCCTGCCTCTCTGCCTACTTGTGATCTCTGTCTGTCAAATAAATTAAAAAAAAAAAGACTGCAATCAACATCTTTTAAGCTTTTCTCAGTCTAAAAAGCAACAAAATTTATCTTATTGCTTTGCTTTACTCACTGATGACTAGTGAGGCTAAATACCCTTTCACATGGTATGAATCATTTATATTTTTTTCTGTGATTTGTTTTTTATTATCTTGACTTTTTCTTCCTTGTAATTTCAACTCTTACACCCTCTTCAACCTGAGTTGAAATAAAGAGTTTTCCAAGTAGTTTTATTCCTCTTTGGCTCCCCTTTTATTAATTTATATGCATATATATCAACTGTTTCCTTGTATTATGACTAGCGATAAGTAGTATCTAATTTTTAGGGATGCCTGGCTGGAGAGTTGGTAGAGAATGTGGCTCCTGAGTTCCAGGATATGAGTTTGACCCCAACACTGGGTGTAGAGATTATTTAATCAAATAAACTAAAAAAAAAAAAAAAATAGCTAATTTTTAGAATTTGAGGTTTTCCTTTAGGCCTCTTACATAATATATTTTTGTTAACTGTTATATGAGTATTTGAGAAGAGTGTGTATTATTAGCTCCTTAGGTATAAAGTCATAGTAAATATTTTTAAAAGTTAATGTTTGCTCTTTGAAATAAACACTGATAACAAAGTACTGTTCATTTTCTTCTACTCAACATTTGCTCAGGGTATGCATATGTGTATTCAATTTTTAAGCTTTCTGCATTACTTTGTTTTATATTTGTTTGAAGTAACCAAATTTGGTTCTATACAATCTAAGGGCCTTTTTTTAAAAAAGAAGAAAAAAAAGAGAGAGAGAATTTATTCCAGTCATATTTATTGTAAACATTGTCCCATACGCTCATAGTCTGTTCTCTCTCTCCTCCCACCCTGACTTTTTTCTTTTTCTTGCCTTATTTTTTGTTTTCCTCAACACCTGTTTTCATTTTCTATCTGTTTGATTTATGAATTTCCCTAACAATTTTAAGAGACATATTATAGTGGACATTTGATATTTTCTCCTCTCCACTTCATGAAATTCCCCAGTTTTCACTTAGGTATATACCTCCAAATCAGCCCTTGTGTTTCAATGGTAGTTGCTGGCAGGTCTTAGGAAGGATTTTTTTTCTGGCCACAGTAACTGGTCTCAGATTGGTCCACACATAGCAAACGTCAAGATTTTTCTTTGATGGTGTGGGTAGCTATTCTCTTTCCCTTTCCAATTTAAAGAGAAAGCATAAAATTTCACATACAGACATCTTGCAAAAGAAAGAAACCAGTTTGAGGATGAAAGTGTACACAAAGAAAAGCAAAGCTGAGAGGATAAAATGGAGAGTAAAGTAATTGCTTACCAATAATCTAAAGTATCTTAATATTAAAATTTAAATCTGTTTTCTTCCTATTAAAAACAGTATCTATGGTCTCCTCTGCTCCCACCACAAAAGTTTTAACAGACTCTATGTTACCCACCAAATGCCCACCGCCCATCTCCCAACCCAAGCAATTATTGCAACTATGTAGAATTTTAGCTCTAGGATGGTTAGTTCTCCTCCAAAATCTATTTTGCATGTCCAACAGCTCATAATTTTCTTCTTTGTCCTTTTGTATGTTATTTAAGAAGAACTCTTTGGTTTGATTATCTAGTCTGTTAATTTAATCATCGAGTACAACCATGCTGCTATTCAGCCTGCTATAGAAGTTTTTATTTCAGAAAACATGTTTCCAATTTCCCAAAACTTTCTTATTCTCATTTCTTTTTCATAGCACCCACTGCTGTTTTATGGAAATTACATGCTCTCAAATTTTTTAGGATATTTTTGGACAAAAATGTTATCTTTGTCCACTACATTCAGTTTGTTTTCTCAAAGATCAATTCTTCTTTATGCTCAGCTTGATGTTACTCTTTCATCCTAATGGTTTTCCTTAAATATTTAGTGAGAATCAGTTAACTGAATTGGCAGATAAAGTTGGTTTCCCTAACTCAGTGATTCTTAATTCTGGATGCACTACAGAAATCATCTTTTTAAAGAAAGCTCCCTCCTTGATTTTAATGTGCTTCCACCACTAAGAACCAATACTTTAACACATGTAAAATCACTCTTCTCCCTGCCATGAATGTGCATGCTGACTGTAAGAGTTCTGGCTGTCAAAACTATCACACATTGGTGAAAGAGGTGAACAATGAGATGGGTGCCTTCTGAAGGAAGGAAGGAAGGAGCTCCACATGCACAGTGACAAGTGGAAATTCTCTAAAGTATAACCCTGATTCCCTCCCTGGCCCCAAAGCCCATAATGGAGATACCCTCAATTTATATAAATATGTTCTAGTAGCTTAGCCCTGTGAGTAAACACTGTAATTACAGGTATCCTAATTGGTCCTGCTACGATTGTTCTGAAGTCTGCTAATTAATTACCTTTGACCACTGCTATTATCTGAATGTTTCTTTCCCACCTCAAAATTTGTACATTGAAATCCTAAACCTCAAGGTATTAGGAGGTAGGGCCTTTGGGAAATGTTTGGGTCATGGGGGCAAAGTCCTCATAAATGGGATTAGTGCCCTTATGAAAGAGAGCCCAGAGAGCTTGCCTGACCCTTCCACCATGTGAGGGTACAGCACGAAGTACACAATCTGCAACCTGGAAGAAGGCCTTCACCAAAATCCAACCATGCTGGCACTATGATTTGGACTCCCAGCCTCCAGAACTGTGAGAAATAAATATCTGTTGTTTACAAGCCACTCAATCCATGATATTTTGTTATAGCACCCTGAATGGACTAGGATAACCAACCTCTACCCCCTCCTACTTTTCAAAGGCTCTGAGTGTTGGGATTTTCCAGAATTGCAGTAGGAAGACTCACTTTCCTACTTATTCACCTTTAAGTCTATATTGGGTTGCAGATTTCTCCACACTGTATGGTTCTGCCATCAACATGATCCCATATACTTAACATTTTTCATAAATCCTCCATTTTTTTATGTTTAGATAACACCCTTCCCTTTTGAACAGTAATAAGGATGTGTCCTTATTTTCCTATTTTTAATTCTTTTGTTATTTACCTAGATTTTGTTAATATTACTTATTTTAGAGGAAGGGAGGAGCAGAGGAGAAGGACGGAATCTTAAGCAGACTCTGTGATGAGTGCAGAGCCCGACACAGGGCTCAATCTCATGACCCTAAGATCATGACCTGAGCAGAAACCAGGAATCATTATTCAACCGAGCCTGACACCCAGGCACCCCTGGATTTTTTCATTATACAAATAAAATAACCTTATATTAAATGACTCAGATCATACTGAAGGATTTAAGTTATAAAAGATGTAATCTCTCACACCAACTTTTCCCTCCTGAAATTTCCTATTAACATGACTCAAGTAATTACTGCTATATTACTATTTTTCCCTTTCCATATTCTATTCTCTGGAAGCGGGTACTAAGTCCAGCCCACTCAACAAGAGGGGAACTAATCTCCATCCCCTTGAGAAGGGAGTATATATTTTCATAATTATTCTGCAAAGGATATTTGTCTCTTCTACTCCAGTTATGCATTCAATCATTTATTTATATCAGTATAGACTCAAGGAAATATTTCTTTATCCTTTTAGTCAAAATAGAATGCTACAATTATTTCATTGTTGAAATTGTTCAAGCTTTGGCCATTGCACATTCATTCAGGTTGGCTCCTGTGTCCTTTTCACAAGCCCTCACCTCTCTCCCACCCCCATTTTATTTAGTACTTCCTTACTTTTTGGCACCATTTGATGCTCTGGGCTCATCTTGCGATATATAACATATTGGTTCTGTTTCTCTGGAGAACCCTAAAATAGTAGGTAATCTATAAGTATATTGGTGAAGGAATGAATGACTGGGGCAGGTTACAGTAATTTTTTAAGGCTCCAAAAGTAATTCTAAGGCACAGCCACTATAATCACTAATGCCCCACATACCCGTTACCTCAAATTAATGAATGAACGGTATAGGTGAATGGGAATAGTCTTGATTGACCTAGAATCAAATCTTAAAGCTGGCATTCACTAGCTATTTGGTTTTAAAGTAAGTATTCCTTGGGGTGCCTGGCTGGCTCAATCCGTGAAGTGTGCGATTCTTGATCTTAATTTTTTTTTTAAGATTTTATTGATTTATTTGTCTGAGAGAGTGAGCACAGGCAGAGTGGCAGGCAGAGGCAGAGAGAGAAGCAGGCTCCCTGCCGAGCAAGGAGCCCGATGTGGGACTCGATCCCAGGACGCCGGGATCATGACCTGAGCCGAAGGCAGCCGCTTAACCAACTGAGCCACCCAGGTGTCCCTGATTCTTGATCTTGGTGTTATAGGTTCAAGCCCCACAGTGGGTGTAGAGATTAGTTTAAAAATAATAACTTTTTTTAAAAGTTCCTCCATAAAATAAGTAAATAAATATTCCTTGAAGTCTTGACATCTTCACATTTAAATTTTTTTTTAAAGATTTTATTTATTTATTTGTTAGAGAGAGAGAGAGCATGCAAGCACAGGCAGACAGAGTGGCAGGCAGAGGCAGAGGGAGAAGCAGGCTCCCTGCTGAGCAAGGAGCCGGACGCTGGGATCATGACCTGAGCCGAAGGCAGCTGCTCAACCAACTGAGCCACCCAGGCGTCCCGACATCTTCACATTTAAAACTGAGAGACTATCACCATCCTCTGGGAGGACTGTTAAGAGTTTACATGATAATACATTCAGTGGATCAAGCAAAGTGTCTGGTACACAGGAAGCACTCAATACACAAAAGTTGCCTTTTTTCCATTTTCCCCCTAATTCACTGGGAAGACGGAGACCACCTGGCACCAGTTCCTTAACTGTATTCTACGTATACCATAACAGACCTCTGCCCATGCATCTGTCCTTTCAGCCTATCAGAACATCCTAAAGCTAACTCTTCCATCTATGAAGAGGGACTCTATACTTGATTCCTTTCTCTCCTTAACCATTTCTCTTCTGCTTCCCAAATATGGAGCTTATTAAATAAGAATTCACTGCCTTTTCTGTCTACCACTCCATTTCTCGCCTACTTCTCTAAAACTTCTCCTCTTTCCTTCACTGGCCAATCCCGCCTAATCCATGGTAGTCTTCTGATTGTTCCTGCCAACCAAAACTGCTTTCTTAGAGGTCAGAATTATTGTTCCCTACATCAGAGGTGGAGAGTCTTTCTCTGCCTTCCCTCTCCTCTCTGCAGGACTGGAGGCTGCTGCTATCTCCCCTTTCTCCACAATTCCTCTCCTAAATTGTCTTCCTCCTCCCCAATTATGCATCATCTTTCTCTCACATGAATCCTTGTCTCTCACTTTGATTTCCAAGGCTCAATGCTGTTTGCTTTCCTATTTGCTTTCTCTCTACAGAGTTTCAAACTATTTCTGTGTAAAAGGCATTACCTTTTTATAATAAAGCTCCAAATCTTCAGTTAGACAAGTTCTGTTCAGAACATTTCATTTCAAAACCAATTAACAGTCTTTGCAACATGCTGAATTGCCCTGCCTCTTCAGATATTTTCTTCCAACTTCTCCATTTTATCAATGACACCAGAACTTTAACCTGGCTCTAAACCCAAAAATAATCTGCAAATTTTCTCACCAAATCCTATGAATTCTTTTCACAATGTTCATCTCCTCCTGTTTATTCCTACCACCTCAGATTAGGCCCTGTTTTACATATGTCTGGCTCTTAATAGTCTTTTTGGCTCCCAGTCTTTCCCTTATTCTTCAATGGTTTCATATTTCAATGTCTCAATGATCTTTCCAATTCACATGTCCCTCAGCATGTACTCAGTACTCAGCATGTCCCTCCCTGCTCTAGAACTACAGTACTATTTTCCACAATCTCTGGATCAAATCCAAACTCCTGGGTCCTAGCTTTCATGACCCTACCTAACACCACCACCTTCACTGACCAGTCTCACTCATCCACTTAAACACTTAATACAACACACACGGGAGCAGAGCTATCAAGCTAATCATGCATCTACACTTCCCTCCTCTCCAGTCCAGACACGTTCTTCTCTGCACTCCTTTATCTGCTAAATCTTTGCTACTTGCCCACTGAAATGACCTTTTCACTATGCTCTGTTTTTTCAAATACAATTAACCCATTTTTAAAAAAGATTTTATTTATTTGTCAGAGAGAGAGACTGAGCAAGCAAGGGGAGCTGTGGCAGAGGGAGAAGCAGGCTCCCCGCTGAGCAAGGAACCCCATGGGGGACTGGATCCTGGGATCAAGACCTGAGCCACCCAGGTGTCCCTGCTATTAACCCTTTGAGGACCAGTGCAAGTCTGTCCTCCTCTCTAAAACTTCCCGTAATATTTCTAGAACACTAAACCCACTACCTTTGTTCTGGATTCTATCATTCTCACTTCTTAGTAATCTTGTTATATAATCTCTTCTCTCTCATATATCATTAATTCCTCCTTCTCTGTTAGTGTTTTTCCATTAAAATATATCCTTTTCAATTTTTTTTTTTTAAATTTTAAAAGGCAAAAAAATTTTTTTTCTGACCTTGCAACTCCTTCTATGTGTTCCCATTCTTTCTTCCTCCCAACCATCAGGCTTCTTGAACAAGTAATTTATACTCATTGTCCCTTCTTCCTCAAGTCCTATCCACTCTTCTCCTCACCATTACCTGGCTTTTACTCATAAAATTGCTTGCAGAAAATCTCCACAGTATCAAATCCAATGAACTCTGTAGGAAAGATCTGTTGTTTTAAAGGTGTTTTGGCAACAATACCTCACTTTTCCTTTAGAGAACTTTTCTGCCTGATTTCTGAGGTCTGACAGGCCTATCAAAAATGGGCTTGGGGTGCCTGGGTGGCTCAGTGGGTTAAGGCCTCTGCCTTAGGCTAGGTCCTGGGATCCGAGTCCCGCATCCATCAGGCTCTCTGCTCAGCAGGGAGCCTGCTTCCCCCGCCCCCTCTCTCTACCTCCCTCTCTGCCTACTTGTGATCTCTGTCAAATAAATAAACAAAATCTTAAAAAAAAAAAAAAAAGGCTTATCTCTGGGGTGGGCACACGGCTGAACCAAAGGACCACACAAGGCAGAAAGGTAGCTAGGGCTGAGTTAGCCCCATGGGCCCATGTGATCTTAGAAACTGCTGTCCCCAGGCCTTCCCAAGGCTTGATTATTCTGGCTTTCTTCACTTCTGTGAGCTTACCCAATATCTATCCATAAATCTATCCATAAATTTTCTGCTTAAGTTAGCTGAAGGCAATTTCTATTGCTCATACCCAATGAGAAATTAGAGTAGAGGTTAAAGTGGTACCTCTAATGGTTACACAACTTTCTTCTCCCTGTCTCCTTTACTGTGGCTTCTGTTGTTTAAGAAATTATAGTAGCTTGCATGGAGCACTGGGTGTGGTGCATAAACAATGAATTCTGGAACACTGAAGAGAAATAAAAAAAAAAAAAAAAAGAAAGAAAAAAGTATAGTAGCGAAGGTGACAATGCTTTCTACCAGGGGACCCAATAATGGCTTCATTAATTGTGAGGTAAGGCTATGTGGGACTCCACATGCAGCCAGGCGATAGTTAAAAGGGAAGGTATGGGAGCATAATGGAAACTGGAAGAATCCTGGGGTACCTCTTTGTATTACCACTAGGAGTGAAGTTACCAGTAGAATACTGCTACCCAACACAGGCAAGACCTGCAAGGGCTCAAAGCAACCAGGAATAAAAGTATGTCTGACTCCAACGTCCATACTCTTTAACATACTGCTTTCTATTGATATCAGTCTACCTGCAGCTCCTTAATCAAGAAATGATCCCTCTCACTTCCATGCCTTTGTACCTGTTAGTTTGTCTGGGATGTTCCTATCAAAATTCCAGCTGAAAACTTCTCATTATCCTCTTTGAAACTTTCTCTGGTCCCTAGAGATTAGTCCCAAACATCCTGACATAATACTCTACAATGTCTTAACATGTGCCTTAACAATGTCTTAGCTCTACATGCTTACTGGTTTTTCCCACTAGCCTGTAAAGTTTCTAAATGATAGAAACATCTCTTATGTTTGTATCCTCAACAATCAGTACTCAGTATATGGGAGTAATAAATATCTATTTAAAGAATATCTGGACTTTTTTTTTTTTAAGATTTTATGTATTTATTTGTCAGAGAGAGAGAGAGAGGGCACAAGCAGGAACAGGCAGTTGCACAAGCAGTGGCAGGCAGATGGAGAAGCACACTCCCTAACGAGCAAGAAGCTCGATGAGGGACTCAATCTCAGGACCCTATGATCATGACCTGAGCTGAAGGCAGACACTTAACAACAGAGCTAGCCAGGCATCCCAATATCTGGTCGTTCTTAATTTTCCATAGTATTAACCACTGTATGAGATTTGGGGTACCTATATTTAAATTAGCATCTAATGAATACTGTATTCAGTCCCTTAATTATTTGATATGGTGTTCCCCAATCCTTCCTATAAGTCTAAGAACTTCTAAAAGCTGGTTCCCAGTGTTTACTATTTCTGTACTCTTTAGCACCTACGGGTATTAGGTACACAGTAAGCACTCAATACATACTTGAAGAACTGAATTTAAAACACAGTATTAGCACATTAATAGGAGTAACTTATCATGCTCCACAATCTAATTAAAAGATCTGGCCTTCTGAAATAGTACAATTGTACTCTATGGAAAATTTAATGAGAAAAAGAAAAATTATCCAATTGGACAGTTAAAAGCTCTACTCTTAGTGAGAGTTCCACAAATATTTTACGGATAACAAGAGTCAACCTCTAGAGCTGAGAGTAAAAGACTCAAGCTATATATCCCCATGCATATTGGAAGTAAGATTACAAGTTTAAGGGGTCTGCCACAACCACAATTACTTAAATTCCACTAACCCTTAACAAATTCATAACAGAAGACATAAAAATATTTAATAGCAAATCAATCATTGTCAAATCAACCTATGCTAAAGATGTATAGGGTTATCTCTGCATGATATATAACATGGTAGTTATTTACTCATTCAACAAACATTTATTAAGTTCCTATGAATGACAAGCATTACGTTAGGTCCTAAAATCACAAAGACAGGGGTGCCAGGCTGGCTCAGTCAGTACAGCTGCAACTCGTGATCTCAAGGTTCAAACCCCACGTTGGGTATAGAGATTACTTAAAAATAAAATCTTTTAAAAAATAATAAATAAATAAAATTACAAAGATGAAGAGAACACAGTTCCTATTTGGGGGATTGCAGCTTTGCCATCCTGCAATGGTATTTAAGAATACAACATGATGGATGTGGAGCCTACTTTAAAAAAAATAGAGAGAAAAATAGAATACAATGTGAAACATACTGCCCGGAGTTGCTCAACATGGAGGGTCTTGGTAGCAGGCTGGTGCAAAAGGTGGATAAACACATACCTTTGGCAATGTGATTAGCCTTAACCCAGAAATAAGTACAAGATGTTAGGAGGTCACTGAGAAAAAAATAATAACCTACTGGAGAAATCAGGAAAAGATATGGAAGACACTGACATCCATACATGAGTTCAAAGCAAGTCAAGGTGTGAGAAAGCTACCACAACAGAAACGCCTGAGACAGAATCAAACCTGAAACTAGGGTTGCAAGCAGGGTCAGAAGGATTCCAAAGCAAACCAATCCAACTCATAGAAAACCACTGTAGAAGAGCCAAAAAGTAAAATACTCCTTGCTGTTAAACTTGAGAGTAATAAAACACATATACAAAAGAAATCATGGTATAAGTGTAAAGGGAGTCTTTTAAACAGCAGATGGCATAAAAGTTCAAAGGGAGCCAATCACTAAGAGTTAGGGCTCTTAGGAAAATCTTCATAAAAGTAGATTTAGAACTATCATTGGTGGGGAAAGGAGCACGGGGAGGGCTGTCCACGTGGTGGGAAAGACCAATGTCATTAACAAAAGCAGAGATCTGAACTACATAGTTGTGGGACCATGAGGAGGTCCAGAGGTTTAGAAGCACTGGGCAAAAACTGGACACATGAATGAAGGCTTGATTTAGCAGAGCCTGGAACACAAGCCTAATAGCTGTTCTAGACTCAGTAGTTATCAACCATGACTGCTAAATAGAAACATATGGGGAGCTTTAAAAAGTATACCTCTGGCTAGGGCTCACCTCATATCAAATGTAAGAGAATCTCTGAGGGGAGTGGTGAGGACACTAAAATGTAAAAGCAGGGGCGCCTGGATGGCTCAGTGGGTTAAAGCCTCTGCTTTCGGCTCAGGTCATGATCCCAGGGTCCTGGAATCGAGCCCCGCATCGGGCTCTCTGCTCAGCAGGGAGCCTGCTTCCCCCTCTCTCTCTCTGTCTGCCTCTCTGCTTACTTGTGATCTCTGTCTCTCAAATAAATAAAATCTTTAAAAAAATAAAAATAAAAAAAAAAATAAAATGTAAAAGCATACAAGGTGACTCTACTCTATAGTCCAGATTCAGAATCACTGGGCTTGGGGATAGAAAAGTAAGGCATGACAGATGTGGTTAAGACCTAAGGTTGATTTCAGTCCCTGCTTATAAGTAACAATTCTGAACTAATTGCCTGTTGAAGGTTATCTTCTAACCTGAGTTAAACATTGTTTTCTTAGTGTTTCTTTTCCCTTATTGGCAGTGCTAAGCTCTGAAAACCAGAAAATAACCCATCAATTTCTCTCACATGACAGGTTCATTGACTGCACAGTCTGAAACCCAGAATTTTATTTCCATGATGTCCTACAGACAACTAACTTAGAAAATAAATATTTCAATCCTATGCTGCCCTTATACCCCTGAAGTGCTTTCATATTAAGGAATGTTCTAGGCTGCATCCATGTTTGGATTTTACAAAACTTCTCTTTTAAATTTAGAAAGAGTGTAATATCTACACATACAAGAGGTGCATTACTTAGGCCAGAGCAAAATGTGAGATATTAAGTATTCATTCTTGTAGTACCTGGAGACATTATACCATCCCTGGTTTCAGATGTGCAATGATTACAAAGTACTTCGCTTATTTTGTAACAAATAACTGTCAGAATACTTCACAAATAAAGGGAAACAAAAGAATGTATCCCATACAACACCTCTATGCTACATTAAGCAACTGTTTGTGGAAGAAAAAAATCACCAAGATGATTAAAGAGTATGACAGCCTGTTGATCCTTCAAAAAGCAGGTTGGTTTGTTTGCTCACTTGTTTTCAAAGAAAAAGCAAAGATACAAAGATACAAATGTGCATGTTACTCACCAAAGTGTCTATTCAAGAAATCTATACTTTGCTTATAGGTCAGCAACTGTCTTCTTCATGCGAAATTAAGTTAGCCACAACAATCTTGTTTTCCGTGGTGTTAGGTCACTGTATCTACTTAATGGTAAAATGGTGTGAGAACTTAAGTTGGAAGCCCATAGCACACACATAGGTCGGTTTATGCAGTCTCTTATTCCCACATAAAGTTAATAAACTCGAAGGACCACATCCCAACGTAACAGTGGGGCGGGGAAAGGGCAGTGAGTAAAGGAAAACCCAAGAGTCAAAATGTAAAACATGAAAAGGAAATATGGAGCCAGATTTCAAGAGTTGGCCATTCGCTTGAACTGATCCTACTAAGAAAGAAAAAGAAAGGCTTCTAAAAAGAAAACACAAGCCTAACTCTCTGACTATAGGGGTGAGACTTAAAAAGCAAGTCGCAAGAGTCTGACCAGTGGGTCCGAGGAAAATTCAGAGAGCAAAGAAATAAAAGCGTATGAAGGAGACAGGAAAAGGTGAAGGAGGTAGGCAAAGGCCATTCGGTGTGAACCTGGATGCCCGGGTCTTTATGCACCCAGGGCGGCGTGGAGGCTCTCTCGCCCCGCGCGTTCCTGGGGGCCGGGCCGCAGCGCGAGTCCCCCACTGGCCTGGCACCAGGGGGCGCGGGGCGCCAGAGGTCGGGGAGAAGAGGGGCAGGCGCAGCGCCCACGCTCGCACCCCACGGGGCTCCGCACTCAGGGATCCCCAGGAAGGCGACACACACTGCGCAGCCCTAGTCTCCCGGACCCGGAGGGGGTGGGTGGAGCAGAGCCCGGAGCCGCCCCCCGGAGCCGCCCCCGCAGCCCTGGCCCCCGCCCCCCGCCCCGGCTGTCAGCGGCCCCCTCCCGCAGTCACTCACCCGCGGGCTGCGCGGTCTCGGCCGCGGCGGCAGCGGCGGCGGCGACCCCCGCCTGGGTCATGATCCCAGGCGGGTATGGCAGGGGTGTCCGACCGCCCGGGCGAATCTCTCCGTCCGCGGCCGCCGCCTGCTCCTCTGGGGCTGGGGGAGCGCGGGCCCAGGCCCTCCTCTCCCCCCGCCCCCGCCGCCTCTTCTTGCGGCCACCGCCGCCGCTGCGAGCCCGAGCCCTCAAGGCCGGAGACCCGGCAGCAGCGCGGCCTCAACTTTCCCAGCCCCCCTCCCCCCGCCCCTCCCCGCCCCTCCCGCGGCCGCCGCTCGGCAGGCGAACAGCCTACCCTGAGTGCGCCGCGCTCCCGCCCCTGCCACTCAGCCCACCAACCCGGCCCCGGGGAGGCTGCCGAGGTAGCCAATCAGAGCCCGCACGCCCGCGCGCTAGGCTGGAGGGCGGGAGGAGACGGAGGGAAAACCGGAGAGTGAACGGGCCTCGGGCGGCCCAATGAGGAGGGCCGGGGGGCGGAGGTGTGCAAGTTGGGTTGAAGGAACAGGAAATATTCTTAAAGGTAGAGTGATGGGCAGCAAGGAAAGCCAGTAGGTGACTGGGAGAGAGGTGGGTCTGGTTCATTAAAGGGGACGCCTTGAGAACCTAGAAAAGGAGGTGCTTTAAGAAACTACTTTGTATCTTGTTCTCTGGGCTGCTTGTCACCTCTTCCAACAGTTTGGAAGTGGAAAACTGAAAAGGGAGAGGTCATGGAAGGCTTTCAGGAACGATTAGAGAACTCCTCATAGCTTAGAGGGCAGGAAGGAGAAAGATGCCTCCGTCACGAGAAAGTGGGGAAGAAAGAAGAGACTCCAGACGTATCCTACTGACTGCTCTTTCACTGGAAGATCGTTGCTGACCTGACGGTGCTTGAATTTGTGGGATGTGGTAATCTGTCATCCTTCATTGGCAACAAAGCACAGATTCCTTTGAGCTGGAGATGACCGTGTTCAGAAATGCCCTGGGAGCCTCCCAATTGGGGGGAAACAGTATGGGGCATTGGGAGATGGGGGTTGGAACCTCAGTTTTGCGTTCCTAGAGACCTACATCTGAAAGGTGTAGAGCAGCGGGTAATGGAGACCTGAGGGTCCCCTGACTCCCAAATGGTATTGGAGCTCTGGAAACGTGGTCATAACTTCCTTTTCCTCGTTTCGCTTCCTATTTCATAACTCTTCCCCTCCTGAAACAGGTGTCCCCCACCTAGTGGTAGTGAAAGATTTCCAAGCGCTTCCACAACCAGGTTTGGAAATGTCCCAGATATTAGACACCCAGGGGCCAGACCAGGTTACTTTCAGAAGGTGCACACAGGGCATGGCATCATGGGAATTACTTGAGCCTTTGTACAGAAGATGCTGACCTTGTATTGGGAAAAGTGCAAAGTTAAACAGTAACTGCATCTTAATGTTTGTACAGCAGTTTAAAGGGTATGATAAACCAGAAAGCCTTTAAAATTGCTTCTAAACTGTGGAACTTTTACACTTTTTGCCTTTAACATTTTCATCCTTCTTGGCATATGTAGTTCTAATTAGCCTCTGAATGGATTTAGCACAACCAAATCAAAGCTGCAGATTAGAAAGACCCTACAATTCAGAACGTAATAGTAATGCTAATAGCACCTACATGAAATTATATAGAATTGATGTCTTTAAAAAAAAAAAACTTTAGGGGCACCTGGGTGGCTCAGTGTATTAAGCCTCTACCTTTGGCTCAGGCCATGATCTCAGGGTCCTGGGATCAAGCCCCCAGCCTCTCATTCGGGCTCTCTGCTCAGCAGGGAGCCTGCTTCCACCTCCCCCTCTGCCTGCCTCTCTCTCTGTCAAATAAATAAATAAAATCTTAAAAAATAACAATAAAATAAAAAACTTTAAAACCTTTGAAAAAAAGCTATTCTGCTTAATAAATAACATATCTGGGGTGTGTATGATTTTCTAAACAACTACAATTTATCAAGTCTAAAGTAAAATAACACAGTTTTGATGGTTCAGGAAAACAGAATTTAAGAGTTTCTTTGGACCACTGTTAAAAATGACACATTATCACCTTTCTAGCACAATTAAGAAGTGTTAAATAAGAGGAATTTCTGCTGGATAAGATCTGAACGTTAGCTTTTTTATTTTACCCTCATTCTTAACTGACGCTGAAATCCTCATCCTATTGGCTTTGTGCATTCAGCATTGGTTTACTGCACTACATATGAGAGGGTGACATCAAGTAATCACACCAGTCCAATTTTCCGCCTAGCAGGCATGTGTTTGCAACGCATAGAGTGGTGATAAAATATGGTGGCCAAGTGAAACTGATCACCGTGCCTCCAGGCCAAGTCCATTTTTCACACAGTCCAGGTGAATCTGGTTTTCACTCACATACTTAAGACCCTGCAGTGGCTCTGAAAGAGGGCATGAGGTACAAGCCCCTTGCTTTGCATCTTCAACTTCATTTCCGAACAACTCTTTTTCTCTATTGCTGGGATTGTTCGACTAGGAAAGGAGCCACTGACTGCACGCCAGGGGGCGTGGTCCGGGGGGTTGCGCCTCCGCAGGGCGGCTCTCAGCTCCGCTCCATCTACGCGCTTCGTGTCCCCAGAAGCAGGGGCTGAGCAAGGTGCCTCCTTCCTGGGAACCGGAGTGCGGGGCCTGGTGGAGCCCTAACACAGGCCGAGCCCTGTCCTCTTCTCCGCGACCTCTGGGCGCCCCGCGCCCCCTACCACCAGGTCCGTGGGGTCTCGCTCGGAGCCCCAAACGCCGATCTGCACGCTGGCATTTTCTTTTCAGGTTTCAGAAATAAATGGCAGAGAGGCAAGTGAATAGTCATCTCTTGAAATCTACTTCCGTATTTCTTGTGGAAACTGCCCAATTGTATTCCAGAGTGATTGCAAGATTTCCCATTTTCAACAGCTCTGTCAGAGAGTCCACATCATCACCAACCCTGGATGTTGTCAGTCTTTTTTTTTTTTTTTTTTTAAATTTACAGAGAGACACAGCGAAAGAGGTAACACAAGCTAGGGGGGGGGCGGGGCGGGGGAAAGTGGAAGAAGGAGAAGCAGGCTTCCTTACTGAGCAGGGAGCCCTATGTGGGGCTTGATCCCTCGACCCTGGGATCATGACCTGAGCCGAAGGCAGACTCTGAACGACTGAGCCACCTAGGCGCCCTTATTGTCAGTCTTTTAAATTCTCGCCATTATAGTGGGAATGACATGGTTCCTCATGATTGTAATTTGTATTTCTCTAATTATTAGTGATGTTGAGAATATTTTTGCCTGTTTATTAATCAATTGCATCTTTGGTAAAGTGTTCAAAAAATTTTTTTTAAGATTTTATTTATTGGGGCGCCTGGATGGCTCAGTGGGTTAAGCCTCTGCCTTCACTTCGGGTCATGGTGTCAGGGTCTTGGGATCAAGGCCTGCATCTGGCTCTCCTCTCAGCAGGGAGCCTACTTTGCCGCCCTCCCCAACCCCTGCCTTCTGTCTGCCTCTGTCTACTTGTGATCTCTCTCTGTCAAATAAATAAAATCTAAAAAAAAAAAAAAAAAGATTTTATTTATTTATTTGGGGGGGGAGGTGCAAGTAAGAGGAGGGGCTGAGGGAGACTGAGAAGCAGACTCCCTGCTGAGTGAGGAGCCCAATGCAGAGCTGCATCTCAGGACACTGAGATCATGACCTCAGCGCAAGGCGGTTGCTTAACCAATTGAGCCACCCGGACACCCCAAGTGTTCAAATCTTTAGCCCACTTTTATTTTTTTATTTTTATTTTTTTTAAAGATTTTATTTATTTATTTGTCAGAGAGAGTGAGCACAGGCAGATTGGCAGGCAGAGGCAGAGGGAGAAGCAGGCTCCCTGCTGAGCAAGGAGCCCGATGTGGGACTCGATCCCAGGATGCTGGGATCATGACCTGAGCCGAAGGCAGCTGCTTAACCAACTGAACCACCCAGGCATCCCTTTAGCCCACTTTTAAATCAGGATGCTTATCTTACTGAGTTGTAAAAGTTTTTTGTATGTTCTCCATGAAAGTCCTTTCTCTGATATATGTTGTGCAAAATACCTTCACCCATCTGTGACTTAAATCAAAAGCAAAATACCTTTACTGGGATGTGACTGACCAACAACAAATTGAACATACTTAAACCAACTGAACATACTAAAAACGTTCAAGGTGGGGCCCGTTTGGCTCAGTTGATATAACATGGAACTCTTGATCTGGGATCCTGAGTTTAAGCCCTGTGTTGGATGTAGAGCTTACAATAAAAATAAATACATAAAATGTACAACAGTTGTAAGTTTTGACATATGTATACACCTTTGAAACCGTCTCCACAATCAAAAATAATATATCCATCCTGTCCTCAAATTTCCTCATGCTCCATATTAATTCCTACCTCTTGCTCTCATCCTGCTCTCCAGGCAACAATTAAACTGCTTTTCGTTGCTATAATTCGTTTTCATTTTCTAGAATTTTATGTAAATGGAATCATTCAGTGTAGACTCTTTTTTGTCTATCTTCTTTCATTCAGCATATCATTTTTTGGAGATTCATCCACTTTGTTATGTGTATCAATAATTTATTAGGTTTTGTTGCTAAGTAGTATTCAGTTGTATGGATATGTTATCTATATTCAGGTTGGAGAAGAGTTGGACTCTGCAATTTTTGACTATTACAAATAAAGATGCTAGAACATTTCTGCACAGATCTTTTCAGGGATATTTGCTTTCATTTTCCTCAGTTAGTACTTGGGTAAGTATCCAGTGGAATGGCTGGGTCATATGGTAAGTGTATCTTTTTTTTTAAACTGCCAAAATTAGTCATAAAACAATGAGATCTTGCTATTTGCAACAACATGGGTGGACCTAGAGGGTATTCTGTTAAGTAAAATAAGTCAGACAGAGAAAGACAAGTAGTATATGATTTCACTCACATGTGGAATCTGAAAAACAAGTCAAATGAACAAAACAACTGGTGGTTGCCAGAGGGAGAGGTAGGTGGGTGAATGGGAAATAGGTGAAGGGGGTCAAAAAGTACAAATTTCCAGTTAGAAATGTCCAAGGGATGAAAAGTACCGCATAGGGAATATAGTCAATGGGATAGTAATAACTTTACGGTGACAGATGGTATTACACTTATTGTGGTGAGCATTTCTTAATGTATATAAATGTCAAATCACTAAGTTGTTCACCGGAAATTATTGTAATATTACATGTCACCTATACTTCAATTGAAAATAATAAATAAACAGAATGCCTGGGTGGCTCAGTCAGTTAAGCAGCTACCTTTGGCTCAGGTCATGATCCCAAGGTCCTGGGATCAAATCCCACATCAGGCTCCCTGCTCAGTGGAGAGCCTGCTTCTCCTTCTCCCTCTGCCCCTCCCTCCTGCTCATTCTCTCTCTCTCAAATAAATAAAAAAAATCTTTAAAAATATAATACATACATACAGACATACTGCCAAACTGTTTTTCCAAAGTCGTGCCATTTTATCATCTCACCAGGACAGTATGAAATTTGAATTGTACCATATTCTCGCCAACACTTAATATGGTGATTCTTTTCAAGTTTTAGTCATTCTAATAGGTGTATAGTGGTATTTCATTGTGACTATAATTTGCATTTCCTTAATGACTAATATATTGAGAATCTTTTCATGTACTTATTAGCCATTTGTGTATCTTCTGTGAAGTGCTGTTCTAATCTTTGGTCATTTTTATTGGTTTTTGTTGTTGTTGTTATATTGAGTTTCAAGAGTTCTTTATATATTCTGGATACATACCCTTTAACAGATATGTGATGTGCAGTATAATCCCCCAGTTCCTGGGTTGTCTTTTCATTCTCTTAATACTTTTCAAAATGTAATTCTTAATTTTAAGTCCAACTTATTCAATTACCTCTACTATGGATCATACTTATGGTGTCATATCTAAGAAATCTTTAACCAATACAAAGTCACACAGATTTTTTTCTCCTATTTTTTTCCCCGGAAGTTTTATGGCTTTATGTTTTATATTTAGATCCAGAGTGTATTTTTTAAAATATTTTTATTTATTTATTTGACAGAGATCACAAATAGCAGAGAAGCAGACAGAGAGAGAGGAGGAAGCAGGCTCCCTGCCAAGCAGAGAGCCCGATGCAGGGCTCAATCCCAGGACCCTGGGATCACGACCCAAGCCGAAGGCAGAGGAGAGGCTTTAACTCACTGAGCCACCCTGGCGCCCCCAGAGTGTATTTTAAATTAATTGTATACTGTGAAAGTATGGATCAAAGTTTATGTTTTTGCATTGGGAAATCCAGTTTTTCTAGAACGAGTTATAAAGACCATCATTCCTCTTTTGAGTTGTTATTCTACCTTAGACAAAAATCTATTGATCATATATGTACACTTGTTTTCCTGGACTCTTTTCTGTTCCAGTAATCTATATGTCAACCTTAACACCAATACCATACTATTTGATCACTGAAACTTTATAAGCCTTGAAGTCAAATAGTATAAGTCCTCCAATTTTCTTGTTCCTTTTGAATTTTGGAACATACACACAAAAAAATTAAATTTTAAAAAATAATAAATAAATTGCTTTAACTGTCCTAGATCCTTCGCATTTCCATATAGACTAAAGTTTGTCAAGTTAAAAAATAAAAACCTGTTAAAACTTTGATGGGGGTGATGTATAATTCAATTTGGGAAGAAGTTATAACTTAATATTGAGTCTTTGGATTCATATGTTCTCTCTCTCCATTTATTTGGATCTTTTACATTTTTCTCAGGAGTGTTTTATAAAGCTTTCCGTATCCAGGTCTTGTCTATATTTTGTTAAATTTATCCCTAAATATCTCATATTTTATGCTACCGTAAATGTTACCTTTTATTTATCTTCTTAATGTTATTTTCTAAATTCCAATTTCTAATTGTTATAGCTACAAATACAATTGATATTTGGATCCTGTAACCTTGTTACACTCACTTATTAGTTCTAGTAGCTTTTTAAAAAATATTTATTTGAGAGAGAGAGAGAGCATGAGCAGGGGAAAAGGGCAAATGGACAGGGAGAAGAGGAACCATTCCCCCCCCCCCCCAATCAGGGAGCCTGATGCAGGGCTCAATCCCAAGACCCTGAGATCATGACCTGAGTGAAGTGAGATGCTTAACTGACTGAGCCACTCCAGTGCCCCTGTTCTAATAGCTTTAAAAAAAAATTATAGCATTTCTACTTCATCATGTCATGTGCACATAATGACCGTTTTCTTTCTTTCTATCCAATTTGCACACTCGTTATTTCTTTTTCTTGTTTTACTGGACTGACTAGAGCTTCCACTGCCTTATTGTAGAAGGGTTACAACCGTCATCCTGCTTTCTTCCCAAAGGTACAAAATCCAGTTTTTTATTGGATTAAGTATGATAGTAGCTGTAGGCTTCTTAAAGTTTTTACCATGAATGAGTGTTGAATTTTGTCAAATATTCTTTTCTGCACCTTATTGAGATAATCACATTTTCCTTTGAAGTTGTTAATATGATGAATTACACCAATTAATTTTTAATTGTTAAGTTAATAACCTTTTTAATCCCGGGACTAATCCTATTTGATCAGGATATAACTTTTAATAAATTGCTGTATTTGATTTGCTAATTTTTTAAAGGGTTTCCCTGTCTTCATGAGGAATATTAGCCTATAGTTTTCTTGTAATGTGTTACAAGTTTCTTGTAATGGTATACTGGTACCAATAATTGGTATAATGCTGTCCTCATAAAATGAGTTAGGCA
>RCUC01157037.1:0-28465 GCA_003697995.1 Taxidea taxus jeffersonii | reverse complement strand
AAACTGGGGAAAACTCTACTGAAAGTGTTATTTCTTGCCCAAAGACTTGGCAGGGGGTGGGAGGGTGGGTGGGGAGCCCTGGATGATTGATAGAATCAAAGGGATAGAGATCTAGGAGGACCAGAGGGGAAGGGGGCATATGTTTATAGATCACAAAGACTCTGGGCATTTCTGTGTATTTCAGCAAATCTGGTAAATTCCAGAGAAGATATATTTCCTCCAAAACCTTTTAGAGTGGAAAGAGATAAAATACATTTTAAAGAAAAGACAGACTATTTAAGTTTAATTGTGTGGAAATGATGATTACGGGTGCTGGTGAATCAGTGACAGGAATGTAACTGTGCTGGGGAAAGACTTGTCTATGGAAAGTGTTCTTGTCTGTAGGTTAAATGAGACCAGTGATGGTTTTAATGGAGTCAAGAATAAGGAAAGAGCTAAAATTCTCAGTTGTATGTAGATAGATGAGAAGTGAGAAGGTGTGGAATCCTCTAGTAAGCATGAAATACTTTGCTCTAATTTTCATCCATGAAAAACAAAATAGAGAACACTGGCCTTTTCAGTCCCAAAGGAAATACAGATGGGATCTTTCATATAAGGCTGCTCTATAGAGTTAAATTCATTGTGAAGTAGAGTGGTTTTGGATTTTCCTCATGTGATTCTCTTCACGTGAGTATGTTATTTGTGTGGCGTGGAGCTGTGTTTTTCAAACTGCAGGTGACAGAACATTAGTGGTCCAAGTGTTGGTTTACCACGAGGATTTTCAGAAACTAGAACAGGAGAGAGTGGAACATAAAATATATGAGTGCAGCACATATAGTAAGAGTACATATTGTTAAACTTCTGTTTCGGTTTGTATGTATACATAAATGTATGTGTATGCATGTACTAGGCTGCTATGTAAAATGTATTTCTAAGTGTTGGTTGCAGTAAAAAAGTTTGAAAAACACTAGTTTAGTGACAGCAACAACACTATTGAATGAGACCGTAGTGAGGAAAGAAATTACATTTGTAAATGGAACAATGTTAACAAGATAAAGAGTAAAATTTAAATGTATTTCTATAAATAGTGTGTCTTTACTTCTCCTAGGCAGGCCTGTACCTATGCTGTATATTCATGAATACATGGTATGTTACTAAGCATATAGTCAGCCCTTGATAAATTCAATTCAATTTGACAAATCTTTAGGTAGGAACTGCTATTTTTTTAAGATTTCTAGTAAGTGCTGTGGTTATATACATACAATTATGTTTACGCACACACACACACACACATATAAGGAACTTACACTTTCCTTTATTTCTACCTTTTGCAATACCCATCTAAATCCCTAATTCTACATCTTAGTCCTTCCTCCAAGATACTTAGTTCCCTACTTATATTCTTAACTTTCAGTCCAAGAAATGGACAAATGTAAAATGACATAATTGAATTAAAATGATATAATTTCTCAGGAAACAATCTTATACCTACTTAAAAGCCTTGGGATTCCTTGATGCATCCTTGGCTTAGTCCTTCCCCAGACCTAAATAAGAAATACAGGTTGCTATTGATGATCTCTACCTGGTTACCCCATGTGATTATGTGGTATTGTATTACATTTGCTATTAGTAGAATTTTTCAAGGTATAAGGAAAAAAAAAAGAATACTTGCCTTGAACATTTGAACATACTGAGAATCTACAATATGACTTGTTATTTCAAGTATATTTTGCAGATCAGTGGAAATCCTTGTTTGACCTGAATAAGAAAGAAGGGAGGGAGGGAGGGAGGGCAGGCCAAATGTAATGTTACAGATCCAAGAGAAAGGAGAAAGGTGCATACTGGTAGAAAGTATTGTCATGCCCAAGGTCATCTTCTTGAGTCTGGTTTAATTAAGAAATTAATAGAAACAAAGTCTCAAAATTTTTGGCAAGATGCCATGAGTCTGGGCTTAGGCCCACTAGAACCCTTCAGCATTGTTTCTTTTCATTTACCACAGGGGAAAAAGTAATTTCACTGAAACTAGTTTCCACCCCCAACCCCTTCTCATTTCTCTTAAAGAGTAATGCACTCAGGTCTTCTGTTAGAAACAGAAAAGCCAAAGTGAGAAAATTCATGCTCCAAATTAGCAATGGTGTTTAGGGAGATAGAGGTCATCCTATAAACAATGAATTATTCCAAAATATCTGTAATTTTTAAGTGTTATGTAGAGAATTTCCTGGAAAATACAGAATGCACATACAGAAAAGACTCCAGAAAAAATGGAAGAAAGATGATTAATCACTACATCTTATAAATTCTGTGCTTGAAAAAAGTTAGGCTTATTAACTGACTCTGCTAGTTAACTTTGGGAAGGTAGTTATGTTTGCACAAAGATGGGACACAAGATTCTCATAAAAAAGAAGTAGTATATGAAAATTCTCTGAGGAAAAATTTGAATCTAAAGATTTAGAACTTGCTTTAGTACAAGATATACTGATATCATGGTAGTGTAGAATGCTTAAGAGTATATATCCTCTTACTGAGGGAAATGAGCCAAAATGTATTTCTAAAGAGCTAGGTGACATGCAATAACTTGATCAAGTTAAATTATAATAATTGTTGATTGTATACCTTTTAATTTCATTATTTAAAAGGAAAAAAATGAGAAAGATCAAAAACTCAGTGATTGTGAATTTGAGCATTTGGTGGATGGCAGTTATAATTCAATTACAATTATTTAAAAAACACTTTTTTTTAAAAGAAATACTGCAAAAGCTGCATGTTATTCTCAGAAGTACAGTTTTAACCAAGTGCATTATTTTGATGATAACATCTTAATGACTGAAATATTTGGAATTTACTCTGAATTCCTCTAAGTAGATCATGGACATAAAACATGCTTTGGTTTCTGGGCTAGGTCTATTGAAGTGGTTGGAATTTTGTCAGAGGGGATTCTAAACCAAATGAAGTCCAGTGACTACATCCAAGATGCTAAGGACTTAACCTAAGGGGAAAAAAAAAATTATTAAAGTTATTTTCACTTTTTATATAATATAAAAAAAGAATAGTTCTCAAATTCACGGATCTATAATAATTCAAAGAGAAGCACTATAATTTGAATTTCTTATAGAGGTTTGGTGTAACTATTGTATTTAATTTGAATATATGTTAGAGACTGCCCAAATCATAGCTTTGATAATTTTAAACTTTCACCTCTTAATTTTTTTTGTGACCTCCCATTTTCTCACATTTTGCAAGAATATTTAAAAAAAAAAACAAGACAGTTCACTGTCTGCGTTAAAATTAACCAAAATTTTCAAAATTGTCCAACAACTTTATCACAAAAAGAATGCTGGTGGTTTTTCAATAACTGATTAGCAGTGATCTCACCTAAAGGCATTGTTGCATTAAACAGGATTAGTGGAGTGACTCTGAGGGGAGATAGAATTATCTAACTTTTGTCTCTGCCAGATAGGTGATAGGTAGGAAGGTAGGTAGATAGATTAAGATTCATTTACCACATAACCATATATATTTGTATATATATTCATAAATTAAATATAAACATAAGTAACATATAATTAGAATTGACTCTGTACTGATCATTCTTGACAGTATTGATGTTATTAATCTAACTTTTGCTTTTTAATCTCAATTTTACTTTTAATTTCCTTTCACACTCCCTCTAAGAACCTTTAGCATAGGGTTAAAAATACTGCATAAAATAATTTTTTCAAAAACACCTTTTTAATTGGTGAATCATTGACCAATTTTCCTCTTTCTGCTTACCCTGATATCATTCTATTATAGTTTACTTTTATATTTCCAAGAACATTTTAATCACTAAACAACTCATTTATCAGACAATAAATTTATTTATTTATGAGAATGTTGTGATTTGAAGTGTTTTTACCAAAATCAGTTAAAATATAACCCTACTTAGCATTAATCACGAGACTTGCCTAAATAAAGTAGTTGCATTAGATACCAGGGCCAAAAGTGGGCACCTTTTTGGTCACTTTTGGATGCATGTAAATTATGGTGACGGTGGTAAACTATTACTTTCCTTTCTACCAACCCATTCCTACCCTTGAGACACACACATTCACCTTTAGACAGTTGTTTTCCTAACTGGCTCTACCAGTACATTGACCTGACAGCATATATACAATGTAATATATAAATTCATCTTTCCATCTGCAAGTTAGCTAGGTTTATCTTCTCAAGTCATGCTATCATCTCCTAAAATCATGGCATCACAACGGTGATGGTGAGGGTGGTGGTGTTCATGGCGGGGGAGGGGGATGAGGGGGAAGAGGAGGAGCTATCAATATTTACGAAGTGGGAAGAGTAGCAGGAGCAACAGCCTACAGAGAACGGATACTAATGAAAAACTCATTGCCAGTTCTCCACCATTAATTAGAGAAATCCTGGCCCCATACATGTCAATCTGAAAACCAAAAAAGTAGAGTTCTCCTTATAATCATATTTAATGCCTGCAAAAACTTGGGTCATAAAAGTTATGTAATTACCTATTTGGTGCTTTCTCTCTTTTAGAGAAGGATTTAATATTCCAGTTAGTGATAATTTTGGTAGATATTTTTAGTTGACATCTGGATAATGGCCAAAATAAAATGTGAGTGTACTACTACTTATACAGTCATATGATAAATTATTTTGAATTATGAGAAGAATTAATATGATACATATCACATATGTGACATATGTGCAATATATATCACATATGTGACACCTGTCATACATATGATATATGTTACATAATATAAATGACATATATATTATAAAAGGACAGAAAAAGAAAGGTGTAATCAAAAAAGTAGAAAGTATTTATATTAATTTATATTATTTTAATTGAGGTATTATTAAAATATAAAGTTGTTTTTTATTATAATAATAAATTATTGGACTGTGAGATTATCATATATCATAAATTAATTGTTCTCTCGATTTATTGACCCATTCTATACTTGTGCTTGCTATTAATTCTAGTAAAGTTAGTGGATTACTGGTCTATGATTTTTAAAATATTAATTATAAATATGATAAAGAAAATATTTCTGCTAAAGACACTTTGGGGTGTCCCTAACATTTCCTAAGTATCTTTTTAGATCATAATTATTATTATCATAATTATAATATTATAATTATAATTATTAATTATCCAAAGACTTGTATTAATGTGCATGTGCATGTATCCACATTCACAATATTGTATACATAATACAATTTTCCACTTCTCCAAGTAGGTTTTGAAATTTTGTCAGTAAAAAATTTTGAGACTTTATATAACTTGATGTTTTAGCATTCTTTGTGAATCTAATCAGGAAAAATAGTTTTTTTTATCATCAGAAATCTTTTGTTGTTGTTCATGCAAAATACTACAAAGTTTTAAAGTTTCATATGGAGCTAAAACAAAATATAATCAAATATCTAAAGGCAAACAATGGTACCTACTCTTACTTTTTGTAATATGTACTCTCTATTGTGAAATTTCAGTGCTTTGTTGAGGTTTTCAAGTTCTATCGTGAAGAGGTCAATCAAATGCTGTGAGGTGCTCCAATTTCAAGGTCTTAGATGGTTGGAGCCTGAGAAACTTACAGGCGACTCCTCACAGGATAACACTATTTCAGAAGAGTTTAAAAGAGGCTGTATTGGCGAATTACAGTTTGATATCGCTTTGGTTTTGATTGGAAAAAGCATACTTCACATCATTACAGGAGAATCAGAAAATGATTGGATGACTTCCATTTCTTTAATAACAAATGGGAAAACAAGAAATTATTTTTGATTAGCTTAAGAATAGTGGTGGCCCAAAGTACTGACTGCAGCTCAGAAGTCATTGTATTAGAAGCATCCTATTTCACAGTAGAATTCTGAAGGCCTAGGGGAATCACCACTATTTTTGGATTAGAAAGTATATGAAGAAATATTGGAAAGGTATTTTTAACTTTAGTTACAGAATTTTCTAATGTCATAATAATTATCTCAATTTACATAGCTTTATACATTCTGAAGAAGATTTCAGCGTAGAGTTGTCTTTAATTTGCCCTATGAAAGTTCATGTCGGGTTTTATTAAAATGAGTTTTGTTTAGTGCTATGCTTTACATATTGTATCGAAATATGAATAGCCAATCCCACCTACTTTCATATAGAAAGAAGTGTAGATATCCCTTTTGCAGCTTCCAGGAGGTGAATTTTTATTCGACTCGCCAAGTTTACACAAGAGTGTGTAGATGATTGCCCAGCCTGAAGATACCCCTTGCTCTGCAGACACCAAAGAAGAAAAATACTCAAATTCTTTAGGTGGCAGCTTTGGGGATTTTTATTTATTTTAGGGTGTTTAATAATTTCTTCATTGTTGATTTAAAAAAATTAAACTTAAATATACCTCTGCTGGAGACATATTGATAACTTCTGTTTTCTTTTTTTTTTTTTTTTAAAGTATGTGTTAACTGTACTTGGGCTTAGTCATCTAGGAAGGAAACAGAAGTCCTGCCTTTAAGCTCATTAGTTTAAGGTCTTCCGTATGTGGCTCTGGCTTCTTTCGTGGTAGGAATGCTCTGGAACACGATGCCTTACAACACTACCGGGAAGGAGAGCGGAGGGCTGCGGGTTTCTCCATGGCCTCCCGGGAGCAGCAGGCTGCTGTATGTCAGCGTTCACACCTGCATGAGCAGTGAAGGCTGCCTTAAACAATGCTGATCAACTCCATTCTATTCTTTACCTCCCTGCCCCCTTCTCTTGCTGGGGAATCTGGCTTTCCTGTCACTCAGGATAACGATTTCCTGCAAGCATCACCAAGATCCTGAAAGTCACTGTAATCTCATCAAGAGTGTGATTTCCCAGCTGGGACTGTTGAATTTATATAACCTGAAGATAGCTGGTCAGGTTGCTTAATCCTCCAGGCTGGTGTGCTGAGCCCCATTTGAAATAAAATTCCTGTAACAAAGATGACCTCATTAGTTGACAGAATTAGAGAAGATAGGTCCCCATCAAAAACCTGTAATTTAACCAATATTTTATGTATGAAAGCAAACAATGTTGCTTTCCCCATCATGATCAAAAAGAACTCAGTCCAGGTGTAAAGTAAATTTTCAGTGAATTTTCATAAGCCCAGTGAAAATTGGGCAGGAGGTTGGGCATACATCTTCTGCTCTGTGTGGCCTATGGGACACTAAGGAGTTTTGTTAGTTTTTTAATCCTGAAATGAAATTTAGAGAAACCTCACTTCAAGATTCTGGTGAATGCCTTGATAATTTGTTCTAATTACTGCACTAGTAGATTTCCTGTTTTCTCACACATTTTAAGTGATGTCCCAGCAAATCATTTTTAGGCTTCATGATATCAAAAATCTTAATATAAGGGAGAAATATTTTTTAAAAGATGCTTCTTTGCTTATCTTCATCCTTTCCCCGCAGCGTGGACTGTATCTTTATATATGGAGATACATACTGGCCTCAATGTATGCATAATAATATGCAAACACCATAGTGCTTTATTTTGTGACAGGTTGTATTAGTAAAGGAAACCAGCTCTCTGCTTTTCTCATATTTGCATTATCTAATTAATTTTTGGTGCTAACAAGCACTGAAAACTGATTATCTTTCTCCTCACAACAATGACCTTTGATCTCAGGTGGCATTTTAGGAAGCTTGCTTTCTCTAAATATCGCAAATAAAATTTAGTAATGAAAAGGGGCACAGGAAGAGCAAAGAGTTGGAAAAGAGTTTTCAGAATGTATCCAAGACATAAGGAGTTCACCTCATTTAAAAAATGTACTCCATACATTTTCCTGTTTATCTTCATAAACATATATGTTTATCAAGATACAAGATTATCTAAGTATATATACTTACAGTCTTGTTTCCAGTTGGCATCTGAAAGTAAATTGGCATCTCAATGTCATATTCTATACATGTAAATGTGAATATATATGAATATATATGCACATGTTTATTTTTCATATGTGAATCTGTAATTGCATGGATATGTTTGGATCTAACTTATCTTGTTAAAAATGACTACATTTATATAAGTATGCATACTTATATAAAATTTATTCTTAGTTGGCATCAGGCAGCAAGCTTAGCATCTGGTATGAACGTCTAAGTTTTCATTTACTGCTTGTGTGTGTGTGTGTGTGTGTGCAAAGCATGAATATTAGAATGAGTATGTTATTTCTTATTGCTTCATATACTTCCTTTAATAATGACTAAATAAATGTAATGAACACATATAATTACATTTATCATTCAAAAGTTAGTTTTCAAAAGTGGTAAAGGGGTTTTTCTCATCAACCAAATCAAATGACAGGGATTCATAGTGAGCTGGAGAGAAGAAAACATTATACCATGAGGAGTAAGGAGTAAAATATTAATGAGTACTATTTATATGGGAATAATGGACTTTCTTGCTTGCATTTGTAGAGAATACTTCACAAGTTAAATATTTTTGGATATACATTATACAAACTTGCATTACAATCATTAGTTTTGGGTGCCTGGCTGCCTCAGTGGGGAGAGCATGAGATTCTGATCTTGGGGTCATGAGTTCGAGACTCACATTGGGAGTAGAGTTTACTTTAAAAAAAATCATTAGTTCTTATACTTTCTTTGGAAATCTTATTGTGTTGACTGTGAGGACAAGTTTTTAAAAATTATTTCTAGTGAAAATAGTGAAAAGTAGCTTTGCTTTCAAAACAGTTATTTTTTTTTCATTTAAATTTCAGTGGACATCTTAACCAACTAATACACTTTTATTTTTAGATGACGTTGTTACAGTAGGACTGTGTCAACCAAATAAGTCAAATGTGAGAAAGTAAATACAAGCTAGCCTCAATTATTAAAGAGCACTTAGAGTTTTCATGTATTTTCTGAAATATGAAATTCAAGTGCTATTAACACTGTCTTAAGATGTGTTTTTAAGAGGTGCACGTGTGTGTGTGTGTGCATGTGTGTGTGTGCGTGTGTTCTGTACTTACCCAATAATTTGGTAACATTCAGCATACCAATTTATACACTTACTTATTCTTGGCAGCCATCTTGTATTCTGCACAGGATTGTTGGACTGGTCTAAGGAATAAAATCAGCCCTCTTTCATTTGCCCCTATGGGAAAATTTAACTTACTGTTTCTTATGTACCTTCAATATGTTCTCATGTGATTCTGTTTTTCTAAATATGAATATAGTATAATGAACTACTGTAATATTAATATAAAGAGGAAAATTTAATACTTTACTGTTTTTCTGACCAAAAAACCCATAACACCATAACTTTAAGCATTTTGTTAAAATGATTGCTCATACTTTTGGTGCTAACTTAATACTCCTTGGAAAACTATACTCTTTTTATGGTGCAAAAGGATAGTTACGCTCCACTGAGTGTCATTGGCTAGTGTAAGTTTGTTTCATACATATAACATTAATTTGTTGAAAATGCAGATTTTAAAATAGTGGCATATGTTGTCAGCATAGTTCTCATTAGATTATTTGTAGGAATGTTTAGCATTAACAGTTGTTAAATGATAGAATTAATAACAATGTAATATTTGTTGTTGTCTATGGTAAACAAAATTCCCCAGAATAAAAAATAAATTACTTCACTGAATTCTCTAAATATCAACCTTACGTAGGATGCATATGTGTGCAGCAGATACAGACCTTCTGGCCGGATGTCCTACTATTGGCTAATAGTTTGAACCTCCCCCTTTATTCTGATGGTTATCCATGTTCTAGGCTGTGTTCCCTGTATTTTTTAGACTAATGTGTTTTAATCATTATATTCAGTAAATTAGCATTAAAGTCAACATCCAAATTTTTGTAATGTTCCAAGACTGAACATTTCTTTTTTTTTATTAAATGTTGAAATATACAAGTCATTATGTTGTGTATTGCTGACTAAAAATATTGCTGAAGTGTAAAGGAGAAAAATCTAATTTTATATTGGCATAGAAAGAAAGCTTAACTTGTTTTCTTGCTCTTTTTTTATAGAGAACACCTGTTCCCAGCGCTGAAGCATTCCGATGGTTCTTTTAAAGCAGTAGTATATCTTATTTTCAAGGCATTTGGAAGTGAAGGGCAAACTAATGTCTTGTTTTAAGAAACTGCTTAGTCCACCACTGAAGAAAATATCCAGATATTATTTTCATTTTATGTATAGGGGTTTCTTCCAAAAACAAAAAAAAAAGGAAAAGAAAAGAAAAAAGATGTATAAAAATAATCTGGGAGCTTGGGGAATTGGCCAGTCTATTTACTTTCAATACACTGATTCTTTCTTTGATGTAATTTAGCTATACTAGTGAAGTTGTTGTCTATTTTGAAAGTGGCTGTAAAAAATAAGTTTGGGTAAACCCCTGCTGTAAAATCATGTATCTTTGCAAAGTACATATCTATACTTCATTTTCAAATATATGTGTTTCAGTCCTGTAAACTGTACAGATAGCAGCTTGTATTTTGTGTGTTTAGACACAAGGAGACAATCATGTCTGAGCATCTATGGAGATTAACAGTTTGTACACAACAGTATGGTTCTGCGAGTTAAATCTGGAGCAATAAATTTTAGCTTTAAATATTTTTTGCCAGTTGTTTCTAGAAGCAGCAACGGCAGTGGCATGTTTTGCCATGCATCTTTCCGTAGAGACTTGATGCCAAGTTTTACAAGACTAAGAGATTATGATGCATCCAGCCATTACCTCCCGTTGTGTTGTTATAAGAGGGGAAGATGTTATGAAAGTTTCAATTAACCTTTTGAGCACCATATTAGAGTAGTGGTGATGCACTTGCATTGCTTACAAACGAGCTGTACAGAAGGGTATACCTCCCAAATACTTAGTGTAGCTGACCTGTCTTGGGTTGCACTGTGAGGCGGAGTACTCGGAGTAGTTGGAACATGCAGAATCAGTTGTATAAATTTAAAAAAAAAAAAAAAAACAGTGTTTTCTAGGATACAGAGAAAAGTATCATATCGTAGGGGGAGAAATCCATGATGGACTTTTTTTTCTCAGCCCAACATGGGGTGTATGTATTTTGTTGTTGTTGTTCATATTTTGTTTTCTTTTCCTTTCTTTTTTTTTTTTTTTTGGTAGGAAAAAAAAACAATAAAATGCACCCAAGTGTTTTAATTCCATGTATGATATGAAATGAGTAGTTTGTTTTAAAACTTGAATACATAAAGACTTGCATTGAGGCATGACTAGATATATATTCTTTAAGTTAAAAAAAAATTGAACACATTCCTAAAAGTGAGGCTTTTAAATTTCTTTTTATCTTCCTTTCCCGTAGCCTCCCAGATGGACCAGTGGCCTTCCCTCAGGCCCTCAGTGGAATGTTCCATTGCTCCCATTCCCATGAGCAGGCAGGTCCACATTCTGTGGAATTCCGTAAGTGCACACAGCCCCAAACACAAAGGAGCTAATGCTTCATAGGATCTGTGCTGCCCTTTCACCTAGGATTTGGTGTTCTTATGGCCGTCAAGGTTCCTAAGCCTGTCCCAATAGGACAGATATTATTTGTGATGCCATGATATCGAGGAAGTTTATTTCATTTTCTTTTTCTTGCCAGATTATAAAGACAGTTTTCATCTTTCGGAATAAAATAGAGTTTAGTAAAAATACATGGAGCATCAAAGTTGCCATGTTACTGTAACTTTTGTTTTTTTATCCACTAGCCAGCTATTTTAGCCTGTGACAGCGATTAGTCTACTGAAAAATGTTAGCAAGATGGATCATGCAAAAAAAAAAAAAATTTGAGAAGAGAAAGGGTGATGAAAAGGGCTGTAAAGTTTTAGAAAGGCTAGCAGATTAATAATTTTGAGAGGCTAGTTGTAGTTGTGAATGGGAAATAATATGACAGGAGATTTTAAGAAAACCATGGAAGGAACACTTCATCATCAGAGTCTGGGAGGGAGGGTGGAGAAGTTACCTGCAAACGCCAGTGTAAAAAGCAAGTGACTGAACCTGGCTAGAGGGGGATAGCTAGGCCTCCAGTTTTGGTCAAATGGGCTTTTTAAGGAAAACTTATTTCATGTTTTACACCTGTCCCTGTTTCAAGAAGACCATTAAATCATCGTAAGCTAAAATGTGCTGCATGTTAATTCTGACAGAGCTTTCTGCTTGATGTATATTCCTTTGAGGGTTTCTAGTTAGAATTTCTGTTTCTGCTGTGGGACCAATGAGAACTATATGAGTTCTTTCTCATCCACTTTTATTTGATTTTACTTATTTTTTTAAGCCAATGTGCTAATTAATTACAAGTAAGTGAAAACTTACTTTTACACTTGAATGGTAAGTTTGCCTTGCTTCTTGGAAAATGGGGAATGTTACGACAGAATTGAAGCAAACGTCTATTCAGGCTGTATTAGGCATACAGTAACATGTAAAGATCTCATGACAATGTGCTGAGAGTCTGAAATACATGCTAGTATTGCATGTCTTGATGTGTTTTTGTTTGTTTTCTTAAAAAAAGTAATGAATCTGTATATTGTAAAATGTGGTGTTTTACATGTCAATTCAGTTTTTTAATGAAAGAAAATCTGTTGATTATTGAAATGGAAAAGTGCAGCTTTTCTTCAATTCTCTTACATGTTTTTATTCTCGACATTGTTCTTTTACACCACCCATTTTTTATGTTTTTTGGTAAAACTCTGTTTATATAATGTAGGGTACATAAAAAGTTCTCGTTGGTGATGTTGAAGAAAGATGTTACTCTTCCGTCCTCCTTTTGGTTCTCTTCTCCGTAAGTCAATATACTGAGAACTTGTAAAGCATATCATTATAACCCTGAGGGAGTGATTTAAAGGTTTATAATTTCCACGATTCTAAAATACCAATGAATGTAACTTGTGAAAATTGTTCACTGCACATTTCATATTCGTTACCAAGAAAATTCAGAAGATAGCAATCAGAATATAGATTGTGGTGGACTGTACAATTTAAAAATTGTGTATCAGAGAAGTCAAATTAAAAGCTTTGTAAGAGAGGTTCAAACATGCACAGGACTCTTACCTTCTCTAGGTCTAGACAAGGAGATGCCACCTTCTGTCAGCAACTGGGGAGAACTGGAAAGTATGCAGGGTGTTGGTATGAAGAGCAATGAACCATTTTTCTTGTCAGCTATCACTAAGCACCCAAACATTATAAGAACCTCATAATGCAAACCTCCCTCTTTCCAGGCCTTCAGACCAAAGTGGCTTTCTGATGGATGTTGCCTACCTGTGTACAAGCGGAGACATTTTCACAAATGAGAAACATATCCATCCTTAGGAGAGAAAACAGTGAAAGTTTTTCTCCAGCGTAAGAGTATATAAAAACATTTCTGGTTGCTTAATCCCCAACACCCAACTTCCGACTTCTAAACACATTTATAGGGAGCAAGAGATGATGGACTTCCCTTGAATTAGTGTGAAGCAAGCAATCACTAACAGAAATGAATATTCCCTTCCTTTCATTTAGAACGCTTGGCATGTAAGTTGTACAATTAATGCTCAAGCATATAAAGTCTTTAAGCTGATAGTATCTGTAATCAAATAATGAAAAAAAGGAAAGCAGTTAAATGAGCACACTATTCAGGGTCAAACGTGTTCAGCAAAAAGCGGTAGTGGGTCTTTGATCATGGTTAGATTCATAGTGATATCAAACAGTTGGTTCTCATGTAACAGCTAAATGTTTCAGATTTTGTTTTTATTAAATTTGGCAGTTTCACACTGAGATCTGTATTCCTAGTGAATAAAAGACAGCTAGCATGTGAGGAGGGATTCCATTTTCACAATGGCAAGGAAGTCAGATATTTCAGGAACATGGGCCACAAAATGTACTCCTTTCACAGCGTTCTCCTATTCTGAACTGTGCAGTCATCTATTAAATTTTCTAATAGATATTTGTGTAAGGTGTATGTATGCTTGTGCAATTATTAAAAAAAGCAGTTTTGGAAAACAGTGTATTTATTAAAGAAAATTACTTATGGGGCATGTACAAAACTGTAAAAAAAAAAAAATCTTAAAAAAAAAACACATTCAATTTGCCCAGTAAAGTTGTTTTTGTGAAATTTCTGTGTTGTTGAATAAAGGACTTTAGTATTCAAAATATCTCTATTTTTCCATGAAGAAATTTTTATTTGTGGGAATTAAAATAATGAACATATCCTGAAAATCTAATTTTGTTTATGATAAAGAAAGTTTATAATTCTCCACTTGCCCCTATGTCAGCAGAATGAATACTGTATATAAATCTTTCATAAAATATGCCAGTTTTGTTCATTTTGTTTTTCCTCATAGATTTTGCCTTTCTCATATATTTAAAGAAAAGGAAAAAAGAAGAACATAGTGCTTTTCACATTTCTAAAGGATATATTCTTTGTTGAAAGCTTTAAAAGGTCACCTAAGTAGAGGAAGAAATGAATGTATCCAAACTTTTCTCCTTCCTTCTCCATCCTAAGTGTGCCAGGAGAAAGCATCCCACTGTGCCACAAATGAAACGTCCAGTGGTAATACTTGAAAGACTTCAAGTGCCTGAAGAAATGAGCGACACTGGAATTTTGTCTTCAGCCCCTCCCAGCAATACTCTGAGATTAAATTTTTACTGTGTTACTCTTTTTATTATGGAATACTGTGTTCCAACCATGCTGCTTATTATTTGGTGGTGAATGTGCTTACCCCTTACTTACTTCACTGCTTCTCAGAGCAAGGCTCTCATTTTTTTTTTTTTTTTGATGCTTCATAACCTACAAAAAATGTAGAACACAATTTTGTATCTTGGAAATCTTTAACATGATTGCAAACCCGGAACTTCAAACAATTGAGAGAGTCCATGTCCACAGAGAATCATACCACCTTAGAAGATTTTTATACATTTTAGAAATTTCAGGATGTATTCTCTTAATATAATATCACAAATTTAAAATGTCTTGGCCATGACAACAGAATTAGATTATATAGTCTGAGAAAGAATAATTAGGTAACTTGAATTATGGGAGTTCCTGAATCCTCGGCAATTTTTTTCAGGTGAGTTGCTGTGTTTCTTTATTATATTGTGGTATAAGCAACAATAGGGTGAAAATATAGAAATGGATTTTCATAGAAAATAGCTTTCTATTTCTACTTGAAATCTTTAAGGATACCAATACTTGGAGTTTCATCTGTAATGATAAGAGAATAATTCAAAAAAGTTTGAATTAACCAAGGAGGGAGAAGGGAGGGATTCTATACCTTATTTAGACTTTGAGCCCAATAATTTCATATGGTTTCTGCAAAAATCATGTATTTTTTCAACTTGTTTATTGGTAAAAGTTTTTTTGCATGTTTTATGCAGAAGCCCTTCTCCATTTTATTTCTACTCTTGTCTTTATTTTGTCTCTTTTTAGTGGTGAAAAAATGTTTGAAGTAAACACAATGAGCACAAATTTAAATTTATTTGCATACACTATATAAGTAGAGTAGTAACCTAAGAAATTTATTCTTATTTGGAAATTTTATTTCTACTCTTCTAATATCTTGGCTTAGGATCTGTCTTGTCTCCTTTGCAATTCAGTTTTTGGGCCAATTTTTGAGGCAATATTTCTTATTTTTAAGGTATACATAGATATTTAAATATCAACCAAGCTATCTTTTTAGTCTAAGTCAATGCTTTCTTTATGATGCATTACTTATGACAAAATTCATTCCAGTTAACAGGTGTTATAATTTCACAAATTAGAAATAGTGTTCAGACCTCTTTCCAAGAACAGTACTTTAAAAAAAAAAACTACTCTTAATCCTGTATAAATCCTGTATGTAAAGCATTTTTTAATACAGGACAGAATTACATGACCTCTTTGGGAGTTAAATGGTAGGAGAATCTGATTATCTGGTTTGAATTATGATCTGCTTATGACTTTTCTAAAAAGTGATCTTCTATCTAAAATTATATGGCTTCAGGGATGCCTGGGTGGCTCAGTTGGTAGATCTCAGCGTCCTGGGATCGAGTCCCACATCGGGCTCCTTGCTCGGCGGGGAGCCTGCTTCTCCCTCTGCCTCTGCCTGCCACTCTGCCTGTGCTTGCACTCTCTCTCTCTAACAAATAAATAAAATCTTAAAAAAAAAATTTTTCATTAAAAAAAATAAAATTATATGGCTTCAGAAAAACTGTACAAGTGGAAGGGAGAGTAGAAAAGCATACAGTTAAATGATACAGTTTTACTTTTGATAGCATCATAAAACACATGTAGCTGAAAATTCATACCCATTGTATCCTTCAAGAACTTTTCTCATGTTTGCAAGAATTGCCTTAAGATTTTATTTATAACCTTTATTGAGAAACATTTATAATTTATAATTTTATTTATTAATATTGAATTAACATGTGTGTATGGGTGGAACTAGACCAATCTGTGTGTGCGTGTGTGTGTGTGTGTTTAATCAGCAGAGTGTAAGTCATGTCCCATAATAAGTAAGAATCAGTGTAGGTTATTAAACATTTTTTATGGCTAATATTCGGTCACTGTTGTGCCATTGCAATTGAATTTGATGACTGAGCATCTTATAATACTTAACCTGTTGTCAGGGAATCAGAAAATTTGGGGAACCTACATGGAATCTTTGGGGCTTTTTAGGTGTTCTTCCTTCAGTTCACTACGTCCTACTTTCAGCCACTTAAGGGACTGTATTGAAAATTATGTATACAATTTGCTCCCCAAATGCATCATTTATCTTTATAGAATTTTAATATTATAGGTATATTTATATACTATTCAGTTACTTATATGTATGTATATTTGAGTGTCAAGTACACATCCAACCACTAATATATGACTTAATCCATAGCTTATATATTTTGACCATATGGAAATGCCTTTGTCCACCCCAAAATTCATTGATGTCTACAACAACATTGTGAATATTTTTTTGTGTTGGTAAACCAGCAATTGATTTAATTCCTCATTTATTCAACAAGTATTATTGTGTATCATCAATGTGCCAGCTACTGGGAATATCAAGATGAATAAAACATGATTCCTGACACATTTACCATCACCATGGAACTGATCAAATGGTTGAAATAAATACACAAATAAATAAAAACAGTGGAAAATATGAATGGAGCAAGCATCATGTGGAGGAGTGGCAAGAAGAGATAGAGTGAGGCTCTTGAATTTCACATCCTTCCCTGTTGAAAGAAGAGGGCAAGGATTGAGCACTCCTGGGATGTGAAACCTGAGGGTACAATAGTGAGCTAAAGAGATTGGAATTGCAGGAAAAATAGGATGAAGTTCAAAAGACCTGAGAGATACTACCACCCTAGTCCAAGTTGCTGTCATTTCTCATGGGGATGGCAGGAATGTTTTGAAGATATTGTGGGTTTAGTTCCAGACCACCATAAAGTAAATATTGCAATAAAGCAAGCCAAATGAATTTGGTTTCTCAGTGCATTTCAAAGATGTTTAGACTGTGCTGTGTTCTATTAAGTGTGGGATAGCATTATGTCAAAAACAAAACAAAACAATGTTCATTCCTTAATTAAAAATACTCTATTGCTAAAATATGCTAACCATCATCTGAGCTTTTAGTGAGTTATCTTTTTGCTGATGGAGCTTCCTGCCTTGATACTGATGGCCGCTGATTGATCAGGGTGTTGGTTGCCAAAGGACGGGTGGATGTGGCAATTTCTTAAAATAAGACAATGATGAAGTTTGCTGAATTGATTGGTTCTTCCTTTCATGGACGGTTTCTCTGTAGCAAACAACAGTGTTTGAAACATTTTACCTATAGCAGACTTCTTTCAAAATTGGAGACAGTTCTCTGAAATCCTGCTCCTGCTTTATCAGCAAGTTTTATGTACTATTCTAAATCCTTTGTTGTCATTTCAATAATCTTCAGAATCTTCTATTCTCAGGAATAGAGTCCATCCCAAGAGACCACTTTTTTTGTTCATACTTAAGAAGCAACTCTTCATCCATTTTTATCGTGATATTGCAGAAATTTAGTTCCATCTTCAGGCTCTCCTTCTAACTCTAGTTCTCTCGCTGTTGCCACCACATCTGCAGTTACTTCTTCTGCTGAAGTTTTGAATCCCTCAAAGTCATCTGACTGAGGTTAGAATCAACTTCTTTCAAACTCCTGTTTATCTTAATATTTAACCTCTTCCCATAAATCACAACTGGTCTTAATGGCATCTAGAATGGTGGATCCTTTCCAGAAGGTTTTCAATTTGCTTTGCCCCGTTCCATCAGAGAAATCACTACCTATCTATGTATGGTAGCTATGCCCTTACAAACTGTATTTCTTCAATAAAAAGACTGGAAAGTTGAAATTACTCCTTGATCCCTGGACTTTAGGATGCATATTGTATTAAAAGGCATGCAAACAACATGAATCTCATCGTACAACTCCATCAGAACTTTTGGGTAACAAGGGACATTGTCACTGAGCAGCAATATTTTTAAAGGAAATTTTTTTTCCTCAGTAAGTGTGGGCTTAAAATAATGTTGTAAACAGATGTGCTTTCTCCAGGCTTTATTGTTCCATTTATAGAACACAGATGGAGTAGATTTAGCATAAGTTTTAAGAGCCCAAGGATTTGGAGGATTGAGCATTGGCTTCAACCTGTAGTAACCAGTCACATTAGACCCTAATAGGGAAGGTAATCTGTCCTTGAATGTCAGGCATTGACTTATCCTCTCTAGCTATGAAAGTCCTAGATGGCATCTTCTTCCAACAGAAGACTGTTTCATCTACATTGAAAATCTGTTGTTCAGTGTAGCCACCTTCATTAATGACCTTAGTTAGATCTTCTGGATAACTTGCTGCAGCTTCTACATCAGCCCTTGTTGCTTTACTTAGCACTTTGATGTTATGGAGATGGCTTCTTTCTTTAAATCCCATGAACCAACCTCTGCTAGCTTCCAGTTTTTGTTTTGCAGCTTCCTCATGTCTTTCAGTCTTCATAGAATTGAAGAGAGTGAGAGCCTTGCTCTGGATCAGGCTTTGGCTTAAAGAATGTTGTAGCTGGTTTGATCTTCTATCCAGACCATCCAAACTTTCTCTACAACAACAATAAGTCTGTTTCACTTTCTTGGCATTCATGTGTTCAGTGGATTAGCACTTTTAATTTTCTTCAAGAATACTTCCTTTGGCTTTACTAACTCATTTGGTTGTTTGGTGCAAGAGGCCTAGCTTTCAGCCTGTCTCTGCTTTTGACGGACCTTCCTCACTAAGCTTAATCATATTTAGTTTTTGATTTAAAGTAAGAGACATGTCACTCTTCCTTTCAGTTGAACACTTAGAGGCCATTGTAGGGTTGTTGATTAGCCTAATTTCAATACTGTTGTGTCTCAAGGAATAGGGGGACCCAAGGAGAGGGAGAGAAATGGGGGAATGGGTGGTAAATGAAGTGGTCAGAACACACTCAACATTCATCTATTAAGTTCACTGTCATATATGAGTGTGGTTTGTGGCACCCAAAGCAATTGCACTAGTAACAACATAGATCACTGACCACCAGAGCAAATATAATAATAATGGAAGAGTCTGAAATATTCTGGGAATTACCAGAATATGACACAGAAACATGGAGTGAGCAAATCACACACAGAGTTTATGTGATTCCATACTATTGTCACTGATTTCTCATTGCTCTTAGAATAAAAACCTAGATGTCATCTGTGAGGATCTTGTGATCTGGCTCTGCAATCTCATGTCATCCTTTTTTTCTCTTTACACTCCAGTTGCTTTGACTTTCTTTTTAACTTTATACTTGCAAGATGGGTTTTTCTTCCCACCTCAGGACATTTTGTTCACATTGTTTTTAATATTTAGATTTTTTTTCTTCTTTTTTCTTCATTATTCAGAACTTAGCTAAAGCTTCACCTTTATAAAGGGAGTTCTTTCTAATTTTTGTGACTATGTCAAATTCACCTATTATAGGTCCTTAAAGTACCCTGTACCTCTTCCTAGGAATTAATGAGTTAATTCAATAAATATATATAACATATTTACCATGTACTCTTCTCTCATTCAGACTAGAACATGTGCATATGCACATTAGACAAAAATCCCTGCTTTCATAGAATTTACATTCTAGTGCAAAGAAAGAGGTCAAAACAAAGAAGTGAACAAATATCAATGTCACATGGTAAAATGCACTATGGATACCATTAAGGAGTGGGAATGAGATTAGGAATGCAGTAGTGCGAGAGGATGAAGAAGAGTTGGAATTTTAAATGGATGATCAGAGAAAGCTGAACTGAGAAGACAACTTTTGAGGTAAGACCCGAAGGAGGCAAGTAAGTAAGTACACATAGGGACCTCCTAGAAACAGTCTACCCAACAAAGGGAATGGGAAGTACAAAGATCTTGTGACAGGAATGGGACTAGAGTTTTGAAGGGCCAGCAAGAAATCCACTGTGTCTTGAATGCAGTGGGTAAGAGAGAGAAGAGTAGGAATATGGTTAGAGAAGTAAGAGTGACAAGATTGTATGGAGTCAGGTTAAGGACTTTGACTATTACTCAGAAAGAGAAAGGAAGTCTTTGGAGCACTGGATTGGAGGAAGACATGATCCAGCTTATATTATAAAAGGACTGCTTTGGCTACTGTGTTGACAGTAGACCATAGATCAAGAATGAAGGAAGAAGAACCAGTTTGGGGGGCAGGCATTGCCATAACCCAAGTGAAAGAAGATGGTGACAACGGAATGTTGGCAGTGGAGGTTGTCAAAAGCAGTTGAATTCAGCATATAGTTTGAAATATAGGAAATAGGATTTATAGACAGGTAGGATATGTAAGTAAGAGAAAAATTAATAATAATGCCAGGGTTTTTTATGTGAACAACTGGAAAAATGAAGTTGCAATTTACTGAGATGGAGAAGATTGAATTTTGGTTTTGGACATATTAAGTTTAAGCTGTTTCTCAGACATTCAAATAAAGATGTCAAGCATATTACTGGTATGGGTTTAGAGTTATAGGATGGGCTTATAGATTGTATTTAAAAATAATGACTCTAGGGGCAACTGGATGGCTCTATTGGTTAAGCATCTGACCCTTGATTTGGGCTCAGGTCAGGATCTGTGTCCTGGGATTGAGACCTGCTTCAGACTCTACACTCAGCAAGAAGCCTGCTGATTCTCTCCCTCTTCCCCTTCCCATGTGTGCACACTCTCTCAAATAAATAAATAAATAAATTTTTATAAGAAAATAATGAGACTGAATGAGATTATCAAAGGAGTGATTACAGATAGATAAGGGACAGGAAGGACGAGGACTGAGATCTTGGTCTCATCTATCACAGTTGTACTTCCACATTTACTATAATCATTATTGGATTGGTGTCAATGTCCCACAATGATCAAGGTAGAGAGGAAATAGAATCCCAAGAAAAAATTCTGCAGGTGCGTCCTTCCATTTCCCCCTCTTCCCAGGTACCCATATTTTTTTAATCTTTAGTTAGCCTAATCTTTAGCCTTCATCCCCCTCAATTTATCCCAACATATTTATTGTACTTGGTCCAACATAATTAATCTTTCTGTTCTTGAATTTTTGTTAACAATTCCATTAAAGGAGATGAAATTAGTATTTCTTATTTAACATCTCAGGGACCAGAACGTTTGAGCAGGAAGTGGATAGATGTTAAAACCACAAACCAAGAATTTAGTATGTTTGGTTGACTCATAGTCATGAGACAGAAATAAGATTTTCAAATTTGCCCAAATTTCCTTCACAAGGGAAGAAGTTGGCTCATTAGTTAAAAAATATTAAAATGGGTATTTCAAATACTTACTGTTTTTATTATTACCATTGATTCTTCACAGGGTTAGTCATGCATATTTTCTTTAATAGCCTAGATGAATTATAGGGAGAGTGGTTAAGAGAGAAATGCATCTTTATATTTTTTTATGCAAGAGAAAGCATTCTGTACTAGAATATCCTTAGACTAGAGTTTTAGTTTCAAACCTGCCATTTGACAGAAATTTCAACATATCAGAAGTTTTCCATTGAATCCTTTCCATCAGAGTTCTGAGGACTAAGCAACGAGTAGCTCCAAATCAAAGAACTGAATGGTAATTATTTCAGTCCATTAAAGTCCTGAGGAACCTCAATATATCCAGAACAAGAAAAGAAATGAGCAATGACTACAACAAAACTGACATGCTTGATTTCACAGTTTAGCTCTTATGCAATATCATGAATTAAAAAAAAAAAATTGAGTTGAAAATAATCCAGCAATACGACCACAATCTATACTTTCTTTAGGAGCTTGGACAATATTGTCACCGAGGATGTTGGATTTCTGAGACTTACCAGCCGATTCCATCACTAAGAAAAACATCACATAAGGACCCACAGCACTCTATCTGTTGTATCAAGTATGGGTTAATTGACAGGCTGAGTTATTAAATGTATTCCCATACCATAACAAAACTGTGGACCTGAGAAGATGTAATGCTTCCCAGTTTATAAAGTCTGTCAGAGACCGAGTTCTTAAATGGCCAATTTGAAGGAAGCTGGCACACAATTTAAAGATGTAATTTGAGTCATGGCTGATGATATACTTTTACTTGTTTAGCCTTTCATGCAGCTTGTTTGCATTACTTGAACAGATTTGCTGTTTCTATTCTCACTGCATTGTGTATGGCATGAGGAATGCTGATTAATTCTTGTCGGTAATCATCACACATGCTGCCAATGTTGTACACTTATATCCTCTATTACATAATCTATGTATACATTCCTTATGTTATTAGTGGAAGTGGCATGTAATAAGTAAATAAACCTGATTTAGATTTAAAATGACTGTTGATCCTTTTCTGTCTTTAAGAGTTAGAAACTGCATCAGATGGAGGAATCTGGTATAGGCTTCATCCGCTTCAACTAACTTTAATTAGAATTCCTTAATTGTCCCTACAGCTGCCACCAATAGTAAACTCTAGAATATCAATTGTAATTGGAAGATAAATTTGCATTTTATATCATGGCATGAAGTTACTATGTCTTACTTTGTGAACTTTAAGGCAGGGAAGCTCTTTGGCGCCATTGGAGTGTCCCTGAATAGCCCTTTTTGATCATTTTGATACTTGTATAGTAGGTGATTGTCTTATCTACTTACTTATAAAAAGAAAAGTAAGTAAAAAATTACTTCTATACTACTTACTGGTTTATTCAGAGACTATTGAGTAGATAGGCTTTTAAATAATGGGTTATAGTTTGAAAGGACATTACGCTAGTAGTCTGAAGGCATTAAGAGGAAGTAAGCTGTGTTACTTCTTGCTTTATGCTCACAGTCAAATTATAATTTAAGCAGATCTGTATAGGAAAAGGAGAGGCAAATAAATAGCAGATAATATAACAAAATTAATGTATGTATGTCTTCATAATCTTATTCCCAGATTTCTTAATCTTTTCTTGAGTTGCTACGTTAGAACCACCAAATCAGATGTTTAAATTCAATATAATTAGCCTTTCTGTTTTCTGGAAAGATAAATGAAGTTCCAGTTTCTGATAGTGGCACTATTCATAATCTTTTATTTCATAAAAATCTACTCCTTAAAGGAAGTAGAAAATGTAACTACTCACAATGGCTTAAATAATAGAGAAGGAATATATTATCTTAGGGTCCTGAAAAGACTAGAGCAAGATCACACTATTTTATCTTATCCTCTCTGCCTCTTTATTACTCCTGGTCAGCTTTTTTCTGAGGCCTCATCTGTTTTTGTGGCCTCTTCTACCTCTAAATATTTATTTTTCATTGCTAGGAATTCTCTTAAAGGGAAAACTTTCCAGACAAGTCCAGGAAAAATCCCAAAATTAATTCTTGGCAGATCCAGTTGGCCTAAGTTAGATTATGTGTCCCACACTGAACAGGTCACTGTTAAACAGAGAAGTTTTGATTAATCTTACGCAAATGCAGTATGCAAGTTTTGCTTAACCATAGGCTATAACATCTGAACTGAATGGAGATAAGCCTTTTCCAAGTATATTTACTCAGAAAAGGAGAATACTAGTTCTCCAGAGAAGATCAGAGTAAGACTATCATAAACAAAAAAGTAAACTGATGTTTGACAAGGAAAAAAAAATGAATGAAAGAAGAGTAGCAAGGAAGGACTGAAGAAGGGGCAAAAGAAGGAAGAGAAAGTAAGAGAAAGAGAAGAAAGGAGAGGGAAAAGAAAAGAAAATTTGACTAGTGTCTGCTAAATCATGTTTTACGGAAGGGTTAATGGGCAAGGAAGCAGCAGAAGGGAAGAGGCAGAGAAACTGAGATGTTCACTGGAATCCTAATAGGATAATTAATTTCTGTATAATTGTGTGATAACTCTATTTGGTTAATTTGAAAGATCCGTTTTTATTAATTAGTCATGTATATGCATAAACACACACATACAACACATAGGCACACACGACACCATTATGTCTGTGGGTCTACATGAGTTATCCCATTACTTTACAGAAATGTGCACAAATATCGATTAGCTATAGGCTTATGTATGACATTATTTGTTTCAGAGAAGTCAGAGAAGACTACAAAATCTCAAAATACAGATCAGATTTTAGCCACCAACTTTAACATGCGTTTCACCGATTCCTTAATTATATTTGCTGCCTCATCACTGAAACGACATCTCACTAGATTTGACCCACTGAGTATGATTGAAACCAAAGGTGTACTAGTTTCAGCATACTAAATCTTTTTCATCTCGGACTCAATTACTTTATGCTCATGAGGAAAGCCATATTTGCTGTTCCTAGGAACAGCAGAGTCACATTTCCCATTTTGTGCTATTATTTTATCAAATAATAAAACCATATGTCATAAAGCACTTAAATGATTGTAACAACCCTGGTATGAAAATGAAGATGGCACATCCGAAGAAACTGTACCATGGGTGGTAGTGACAGGTTAATGTGTTTGTTCTTTGTTGAAAAGGAAAGTGTAAATCCTGCATATAGGGCTTCGGTTTCCACTTAGGAATACAGAGAACTGGGAAATGTACCACTCTAAATGTTACTGAGAGGAGAGGAGGATCCGTGTCAGAGGAAAAGTGGAGTCAAACCCACAAGATGGGGGAGTAAGTGCAGGGCAGGTAAACAGAGTAACTGTCCACTACGTGGAGAAATGGAAACTTCCATTGCCTGATCTTAAATCTCTTAGCTAGAGAAGGAAGAAGTACACAGTAAGTGAGGCCTATTATCTTGTGAGAGAAACAGGCAGTACTCTTGTTCGAATCCATACTCTCTTTGTTGCCAACATGTGAGAAATCCTCCTCTCTTCTCTGTCCCTGCAGTTCACGTGGACTGGCTTCATACTAGCTTTGGGGGTGAGTGAGGACGTACCTGAGCCTGTCTGATTAATAAACATATGGACCAGTGATTCAGGGATAGTCACACCATACATGTCTAGTGAAGCCAGAATTCTCTCTCCGCCTCTCTTTCTCTCTTTCAGAAACCATTGCAGGAAGTGAAACACTTTTTTTCTGCTAAGGTTGCCAAAATAGGATATGGTGTGACAGGAACTGCTGGTGACCATGTCGCTCATTCCCAAGAGTGGGAATCTTCCTGAAAGTGAAGCTGAACAGATCCAAGCCTATATTGGAGACAAAGAAAAAGACATCTAACAAGATCTCCTAAACACACAAATTCAGCTATGCCTGTTACTGGGTTTTTAGTTATAATCATTATATAATATAATTATATAATATTACATAATATTATATAATCATCATTCCTTAACAGGGAAACATGAAAGATTCAACATGAAAAAAATCTTCAAGTAATTAAATATATGTTTGCTTTATATAGCCTATATTTCTTATACATATGTAAGTGTTTTTTCTTCTTGCTCTCCAATTTGAAATAGAAGAAAAGAATTGTAAAATTTTAGATAATTTGGCCTTCTATGTTGATATAAACATGTAGGAATTAAAATATGGATGTATAAATATCAAAAACCTAAAATAGGTAATGTGAAAGAATATAATGAAAGAATAATTTATAAAATCCTGAATGTGAAAGAATATAATGAATACTTTATAAAATCCTGAATTAGGGTTTTCTCTATATTTCACTAGTAAGAGATAATTTTTTTTAAAGATTTTATTTATTTATTAGAGAGAGAGAGAGAGAGAGATCACAAGTAGGCAGAGAGAGAGAGAGGGGAAGCAGGCTCGCCGCTGAGCAGAGAGCCCGATGCGGGGCTCGATCCCAGGACCCTGAGATCATGACCCGAGCCGAAGGCAGAGGCTTAACCCACTGAGCCACCCAGGCACCCCGAGAGATAATTTTTTTAGACCAAAAACTTCATAATTTATTTTGAAGAAAAACTTTATTGAAAAGTTTGATCCAGGAATGCTGCTGAAAAATCTAAGAAGTGTGATATTTAAATATGCTTGTAGGAAATTTAATTATGCTTTCTTTTATTTATGACAATGAATGCTTTCAATCCAATTGGAACATCTTATTTAAAATAAATGGTTAGGGGGCGCCTGGGTGGCTCAGTGGGTTAGGCCTCTGCCTTCGGCTCGGGTCATGATCTCAGGGTCCTGGGATTGAGCCCCACATTGAGCCCCACATCTCTGCTCAGCGGGGAGTCTGCTTCTCCCCCTCCCTGCCTACTTGTGATCTCTCTCTCTGTGTCAAATAAATAAATGAATACGTAATTTTTAAAAAAATAAAAAAATAAATAAAGTAGGCTCCAAACATACATTTTAATAAGCCTCACCTATATTAGATGCTGTCTCAGCATGACATTTATTTTAGTTCTCTTTGCTCTTTTTAAAGGAATAATTGATATCCTTTAAATTATTTTCTATTTTCTAAGCAAGAAAGTATTTCAAAAAGTGGAAAATACTGAGAACAAAATAAAACTAAACAATTTTGAGCAACTTTTACAGAAGGCTACTCTGTGGAGATCTCCCTCCTCTCCCACCTAAGTCCTAGAAGCAGTCTTCCATCTGGTGACAGAGTTCTTTTTAATGATAATGTATTGATTTTTTTTTTAAATCAGATGTCAACCTGTGTGTGATGATTCATTTCTAAATAAAATGCATTCATTTGTAAATATAGTAACCTTTCATATTTAATCAGGTAACACTTTCTTAAATAGACCTGTCCCATCTCTTATTTTACCAGAGATCTGCTAAGGGTGAATGACAGAGCCTTTTAACCGAGACTTTGGGTTTCTAGGATGGCTCCAAGGCAAAATGAAAAGACCAATCTCCTATTATTGTCTTTTTCTTAGCCAAGCATTTTAATATAATTACCTCACCCACCCACACAAAGCATGGATGCATTGCAACCTCACATTTAAAAAAAACAAAACAAATGATTTTCAAATGTTTGATTCTTAATCTTTTTTTCTTTTCTTACCCTAACTCCCAAATTGTTATACTCATAGCGACCTTGATTTATGTTAAACGCTCACTATAAATCTTCGTCAGTTTTCTCACTATGACACTTCACCTGGGAATTAAGACATGATTTCTCAGCCAGGCTTTTTAGGTGCATGATCCGATCCAGAACTTAGTTTTCAATCTTATTTTTTATTTTTGTTTGTATGAAACCTATGGCTGTGTTTCCTTTTTGTGTTCGTCTATAGGTTTATCCAGGAGCAGACAATACAACAGGATTAGAGGTGCAAGAAATTTTTTATGGGAAGGAGCAGGGGAAGGCGGGAGAACCTTCAGGACGCATAGGGTATGTGATACTTGTGTGAGACAGTGCAGCACTGAAGACGGTGGAATGAGTGTTGGATGGCTGCACAGTTCCAAGAACTACTTAGGCTGATCCACGCAAACAGTGAATTTGCCTGTTCCCTGAGGGTCTTTGTCAGAATGCTAAATCTGGATACAGGTAAGTTTGAAGAAAGCATCCCTTTCCCTAAGTCAATGAATTCTTCCTTATCCAGTCTCACATTCCGGCCCTGATGATTAAGCACTTTCTAAATGCAACCCCAGGGCTACTTTCCAGGGTACGTGTTAGCTAATTGTTACAAATACATTTGAATATAGTCTTTTTCCTCCCTTGTCGGGCAACATTCAGATGGGTAATTCTGGGATTTAACTTTAGTCATGGTCCTAGAATCCGGGAGAGGAGTTGACAGTAGGTTCTTAGGAGACACCTGTTATCTTGCCAAATAGTGGCCTCTGCGTTTTCTAACTATGGTGGGGCAAGGGGGAGCTGTAGGCTACCTCTGCAAGCTCTAAGGGTCGATGCAAAGCCAAGCCTCAAGAACATCCATCTGTGTGTTCTCATCTCATAATTCAAGATCCCTGTTTTCCTCAGCCAGGGCCTGAATTTAGTATTACAGACCTGCATTTTCTGAGCATTCTAAGGTCTCTGGAACTCTGTAATGCTATCAAATCTTTGATCTGCTGTTTATCTGTTCTGCTCTTCCATTCCAGGAGTCAAGAACTTTTTGTTGAGAGTCCAAGAGTCTCTCTGGATTCCTGTGTACTAACTACTTGTTAATTGTCCTTGGTGCCTCACTATTTGCAGGGTGTCAATGTCAATACAATTTAGCAGTAACCAG
>RCUC01157036.1:0-50068 GCA_003697995.1 Taxidea taxus jeffersonii | reverse complement strand
AAAATAATCTTGCAGAAGAAGTGTTGCAGGACTCACACTTCATGATTTCAAAACTTACTACAAGGTAATGTTTTACTGATATAAAGATAAACACACAGAGGACTGGAATAGAATGAAGAGTCCAAAATTAAACCTTAAATTTATGGTCAGTTGTCTTTGAGAAAAGTGTCAGGACACTCAATGAGGGAAAGAATAGTTTTCTCAACAAAAAGTGCTGAGACTACAGGATATCCACTGCAAAAGAATGAAGCTTACACCCTATCCTATATCATAAAACACAAATGAAATAAAAATGGATCATAAATGTAAATGTAAGAGTTAAAATTAGAGAAGAAAAGCTTTATAATTTTGGCTTAGTTAAGACCATCTTAGATATAAAATGAAAAATATCTGGAATACACAAGAAATTTACACAAGTCAATAAAAGTCAAATGATCTAATTTAAAAATGAGGGAAGGATTTGAGTAGTCATTTCTCCAAACAACAACTATATATATAGATATATAGAAATGACTAATAAGTGCATGAAATGATGCTAAACATCATTAGTTACTTGGAAAATCAAAACGAAAATGGGATACCAGTTATACTCACTGATATGGCTAAAAAACCCAACAAACAAAAACAGGATGTAAAAAGTGCTGGTAAGATATAGAGAAATTGAAATCCTTATACATTGCTGATAGGACTGTAAATGATACAGCCACTTGATAAAACACTGATAGCCCCTCAAAATGTTAAACATATAAGTATATGGCCTATGATTTAACTCCTGAGTATATATCCAGAGGAAAAATAAATACATGTTCACACATAAACTTGTCCACGAATATTCATGGAAACAGTATTAATAACATCCCAAAGTGGAAACAATATAAATACCAATCAAGTAATGCATGGATAAACAAAATGTGGTATATCTATACAATGGAATATTACTCACCAATCAAAATAATGAATTACTGATACAGTTACAACATCAATGAACCTCAAAAACATTATGCTATACATGGCTATAAAAGAAGCCAGTGACAAAAGGTCACATACTATATAGCTCTATTTATAAGATATTTAGAATACACAGATCCATAGATATACAAAGTAGATTAGTAGTTGTAAGCCTGGATATAAGAGGGGATGTAGTGTGACTACTGATGGGTATGGATTTCTTTCTGGAGTGTTAAACTGTTCAAAATTAGGTATTGGTAATAGCCATTACCACAACCACTGAAATAAGTACTTTAAAAGGGCAAATTTTGTGATATGTAAATTATATCTCAATAATGCTATTACAAAAAGCCCATGTTTTAATACAAATAAATAGACGGTGTATAATGCCACACTCCTGATTTTCTGAAGTACCTTTATGCCAATAAAATATCTTGTTCATATATATGTCCTCCAGAGAATCCCTGGGGAACTGTTATGATAGAAAATTGCAATCTTATGTTACCATTTGTTTAATTTTCTTCCTTCTCACATTAGACTTTATGTGTATTGAGCACAGAAACATCCCATGTTGCCTCCAAAGTGCTAGAAATAGGCATTTAGCAAGCATTTCTTAAGTTCATGAATAAATGAATAAATAGATGAGTGAATGAACAAATGAATGCAAGCTGAAAGTCAAATATTATCAAGGTTGGTGTGTGCATGAAATTGAGATAAAAACAAGTAGAGGGGAAGACTGTCAAGAATACTCTATAAATAGCCTACATAACAAGAGGATCAACTAAAAGAACCATTTTTAATACTTTCATGTAAATATTCCTAGTGTAGTGAAGAACATGTTAGGTTGCCACAGAGAAAATCCAACTGAAGAACAGATTTCTCCTTTTTCATCCTACATTGTCCAAGACATTAGTGATTGCTAATTTAGTTTCCACAAAACTTTGTAGATGGTAGGCAACCAAATGGTGCCAACAGTGCCTAGGAGATATTTTGCTTCTCAACTTAAAAAAAAAATAAGTATTTATTTTAGGCAGGGGGGCAGACTGAGATGGAGAGGGAGAAAGAGAATTTCAAGCAGACTCCCAGCTGAGAGTGGAGCCTGACACGGGGCTGTATCTCACAACCCTGAGATCATGATCTGAGCAGAAATCAAGAGTCAGACACTTAACCGACTGAACCACCCAGGTGCCCTATTGCTTCTCAACTTTCACAGAGTATTTCTCGCTACTGGTTAGTATGTGAAAGAAAAAAAAGCATTTATTTAGTACTGACCTGTGTCAGGCAATGTGAAATATGCCTTGTTTATATTATTTAATTATCTCAACAACTCTATGGACTATTAATCCCCCACTCCACCATGTTACAGTGAAAAAAACAAAACCAAAAAAAACCCCAAAAAACTCAAGGCTGAAAGCTGATTTAATTTCCCTGATGTGATAAAACATATAAATCAAAAGATATGATTTTTAAAAAATATTTTATTTATTTATTTGACAAACAGTGAGAGATCACAAGCAGGCAGAAAGGCAGGGGGAGAGAGAGAGGGGGAAGTAGGCTTCCTGCTGAGCAGAGAGCCTGATGTGGGACTCCATCCCAGAACCCTGAGATCATGATCTGAGCCAAAGGCAGAGACTTAACCCACTGGGCCACCCAGGTGCCCCAAAAGACATGATTTTAACTCCTCTGTGTAATATCAAAATCATGAGGACTCTGTCATTAAATTAAGTTTGGGGTTACAATTGTCCAATGTATGTCTGAGTACTGTCAATTAGTAACCAGGGACCTGAAGACTCCGATAATCATGCATTTCATGATTTTCATAAGTGAGAAATTATACTCTTAATATCTGGTGTTTCCAACCAACAAGTCTCCATTTTTCCCAGTTTAAAGAATTATAGTGATACAAAGAAACCAAAATAACATTGCTTACATTTTATTTTCCAGACAAAGGATTTAATAAAAATAATCCAGCCGTGGTGTAAAAATTATTGAGATTCATATATCACTTTTTTTAGTTCACTAGGTAGCACTACTTTGTGACTACTAAAAATAATTATCCCCTTTAAATACAGAGTTTGTATTTTAACACTACTACTCCAATTTTTCTTTTGTTTTTAACAAAGAAAGATTGTTTTTATCTAAATCAGTCAATTGTCAATGTATATGGTGTGTCTTTATTTTCTTTTAAGGAATTGCTGATCACAGGCTTAACTCTTGAGAAGGTTTTATAAATCAGAGAATGTTTAATATTGAAATCACATACTGAATTTTCCCACTGTTATAGCACTTTACAGTGAAGAGATAAAAATATAATCTAACTTATTCCTGCCTACAAGATGACCTTCTACAAACAACCATTTTTTATTATTACCTAATTAAAATAACTAATTCAGCTAAGTGAATTTTAGCTTGTATTAACTAACTATTTGAAACCTTAGTACGTATGCCCTGGTGTCAAGTGAATTCAGGATACCATGCACAGCATATGGAGAAATGGGACTTGAATGTTTGTGAGGCTCTGCTGCAAAGCAAGCAGTGTAAGAATGATTTTATGATTTCTTACGATGGATTCTAAGACTGCCTGTCACAAAAACCACTGCCATAAAGCCACTGCCACCTGGAGGCTCAGAAACAGCAACTAATATTAAAAGCACTCAGTTCATAGGTTTATTAATTGAAGTGACATGATAATAGAGAAATGTATTTAGATATGATTAAAGAAAAAGGACAGTGATATTGGTAGAACATCAACTCAAAACCTTGGATCTGATGTTATTTTCTTGCAGATGGACCTTCTTTATACTAGGCAGTTCTCAAAACACAAGACTGTTTCTTTCAACAGTGTTCTGAATCTTTTTCTATCCATTTGTTTTTCTTACATATTTTCACTCTCTTTGCTACTGGGCTCTTCTGTTCCATGTGTAAATATTTTAAGACTGGTTCTATGTTAAAAAAAATAACAAAAACTCCTTCCTGGACAATTGGTTTGTGACAGTGTCACCCTTACTTTAATTTCTTTTTAATCCAAGCTTCTTGAAAGATTACCTCAATTTTGACTTGAACTTCCTAATTATCTCACCTCATGTTTGTTCCTCAAACTGTTGCAGTTGCTGTCATGAAAATCCCTAATGGCCTTCCTACTTCTCAGCATTTGAAGCTTTTAAACACCTACTGCCATTCAAACTTTCCTCTACTTTCCTTTACTATAACTTTGTTATAGTAAACAGTACCATCTTGAAATTTTTATAGTAAGCAGTACCATCTTGAATTTTTTATAGTAAACAGTACCATCTTGAAATTTTTATAGTAAACAGTACCATCTTGAATTTTTCTGGCCTCTTAATAGTGGCTTCTTAAGTTTCTCAAAAAGATCCTTTCTTTCTCTCTCTCTCCCTTTCTCTTTCTAATCCCCAGGGTAGCTAGTATGTGTGTGTTAATACACACACACACACACACATGAATATATGTATATATATGTGTATACACACATGAATATATATAAACACATCTCAACAAGTTTAAAAGAATTGTAATCATCAAGAATATATTTATATATTCTTCTCTAAAACTTGTATTTATGTATTTTTAAAAATTTATATTATTATGTTCAATCGGCCAATATAAAGTACATAATTAGTTTTTAATGTAGTGTTCAATGATTCATTAGTTGAGTATATACACAGATACTTTCTCCTGGGTCATCAAAAAAGTTCTAAAAGCAACAGGTGTATAATTTTCTTCTATTTTAAAACTAAAACATGGTTATTTCAGGTAATTTGGGAAATAAACATATTACAAAGAAACATAAAATTTAATGACATATTAATATCTAAATATTCCTTGATATGTTCTTTCAGTGTTCTCATTGAGAAGAAGATATGGGCATATTGTGCTGGTCATTAGTCCTTTGTCTTTAGATCCTTTCCCAACCTTTTTATGCTCTGGTTTGTATTGTGGAGGGCTGACTCCTGAAAACTACATTACTCAGGTTCTCTCAATCATAGAAAGAAAATGACATAAAAAAGGAAATTTAGAACATCAGAAAGGAAGAAGAAAATTTAATAAGTAAAAACATAGACAGATATTCTTTCCCTCTTGAATTTTCTAAATTAAATTTGATGGTTGAAGGAAAAACTATAATGCTGTCTGATGTGCTTTTAAAATGGATTTAGAATAAATTTTTAAAGATATATTATACATGGAGAACATAAAGGAATGTAAAGGGAAGTAACTTTTCTATATTTCACTTGAACAAGCAGAATGATGATATCAGTAGATTGTAGTAAGTTATGTATATGTAATGTTAAAGCTACATAGAGAGAGGCAATAAAAACAATATAATCAAAATGAAATTCAAAAATATGTTCGAGTAATCCATAAGAAGTCAGGAAGAAAAAAACAGAGATATGAAAACCAGAGAGAACAAATAGAAAACAAGAAAATTATAAGGCAGACATAAGCCTTAGCTTATCTAACAACTAGTACAAATAGTCTAAATACACAGATTAGAATACAGAGGTTGGCAGGGCAGATTAAAAAAACACACTAAAAAAACAAAAACACAAACAAAAACAAACTTCCATGACTCAAGCATATGTTGTCTACAAGTAACTCATTTCAAATATAACAATATAGGCAGGTTGGAAGAAAAAATAATGGAAAATGATATAGAAATACTAGTCGAAGGCAAGGAGTGGCTATATTAATAACAGCTAATGTAGACTATATGTCAAATAAAATAGAAACATGGAGAGATATAATACAATCATATAAAACATAATCCACCCATATATTCATGGACCAAAAAACAGAGGTGTGAAAAATGTGAAAAAAAAAGTGGAAAAATCCACAATTATGGTTCAAGATTTCAATACTTCTCTCTCAATAATTATAGAACAACTAAACAGAAAATCAGTAAGGACAGAAAAGAAATCAACATTAACCAACAAGATTTAATAGACATTTACATAATATTCCATGCAACAATGGCAGAATATACTTTTTTTTTTAAGTATCCAAGGAACATACATGATAGACAATATCCTGGGCCATAACACAAATCTCAACAAACTTAGTACTTGATATCATACAGAATATATTCTTCAACCACAACCAGTTTTCTCTCAGCATTTACAAGATTCCCTTTAGACCCTAGCCACATGGCTCTCTCACAAAATCATAGCTAACTTTTTCAAAACTAGCAGGAGAATCTCTTGCCATAAAAGAGTCTTATATGATGCAATTTAATCAAGAGAGAGAGTATGCTGTCAAAATCACATATCCTGCCCACATTCAAGGTGAGCTGATTACATAGGGTGTGCTTACAAGAGGGTGGGGGTAAGGATCTTGGGGGCCTTCTTAAAATTTGCTTACTAAAGAGCCATACAATTATTTGTGGACTTTCTTATATGTATGCACACTTTAAAATTTTTATTTAAAATAGTACAAAAAGTGTTACTATTAATGCTAGTACAGGTTGTTAGGGAGAACATAGGGTTAACTAAAGGCAATCTGGGGCACTCATATGTTTTTGAGAAGGCTGGATTTCCCAAGGAGAAGAACTTTATCAGCAAATAGCCAGAGGAGAAAAGCATGGTGTCTTCAGTGAACTAAAGATACTTTAGTTTGGGTACAGAATTTGAGGCAGGAATTGGCAGAAGATGACACAAACTGGAAGGATGAACCCATCTTCCCTGTGTTTAAAACCTTCAATACCTTCCTACTGAATATTAGATAAAATCCAACATCCTTACTGAAGCTTCTAAATTTTTATCTTCCTTTTCCCAGCTTAATTTGCGTTAACCACCTGCAGTAGACTGAATGTGTCTCCCTAAAATCCACATGTTGAAGCCTTATTCTCAATGTAATATTTGGAGGTGAGGTCTTTGGGAGATAATTAGGTCATGAGGGTGGATCCTTCATGAATGGGATTAGTGCCCTTAAAAGAGGCCAGAGAGTTAGCTGGTTCTTCTACTATGTGAGGTTAAACAAGAGTCATTCCTTTGAAACCTGGAAGAGATCCTTGCCCGAACTCAAACTTGCTGGCATCCTGAGCTCAGACTGCCACTTTCTAGAACCATAAGAAGTAAGTTTCTATTGATGACAAGCTACTGAGTTTGTACTATTTTATTATAGCAGACCAAAATGACTAAGACAGTGGGTACTAGAAATCACCTTCTAGATGTCAACCTACAATCTACACATAAAACAACAAATGCTTAATTTCATCACCTGTTCTTACAAATTTGTTTTCTTATTAAAGCTGTCTTTGTGCATCATCTGTGTCCCAAGTGGGAAACCTGGAAGCATACTATGCCCCCTTTTTCACTTTTTACATTTCCAGCCCAGTCTTGTGGATTTTATCTCTGAATTATATCTCAACTCCTTCCTCTCCATGGTACCCTTACCAATACCTTTTTATATTAGGTCCCCATTAGTTACAGTTTGGAAGACCTTGCAAAACTTCCTAGAGGTCTGCTTTCCTGTCTTAGCCCTGTAACACACCTTCATATCGCTTCAAAGGGTTCTTTCTACAAGGAAAGCCTTATTTTGTCATATCTCTACTTAATATTATTTTATGGAAACCAGGGAATTTTCTGATGAAGTAAAACTCATAAGAGCAGCACATAAAATCTTTCACAACTGAGTTTCTGACATTCTTGTAAGTTCCTGAAAAGTATCGTGATATTTTTCATCTTTGACCTTTACATTTGCTTCTTGTTTTTTTTAAAAACACTTGTTCCAACTTCATGCATGTAGCTAATCCTGGCTACTCCTTCAAGTGTTGGAAAAGCTATCACCTTTCCCAACCAGCCTTCATTGCCTCTCAGACTGATTTAGACATTCTTTCTCTGGTCTCATAGCATCTTCATCGTGTATAAAATTACTGCACAGTATTTTATTTGCTGTAGTATATGTCTAGAGTCTCTACTGGCCTGAAATCTTGAGGATTTTTATAATCCTTTTACAAGATAGGGTGGTTGGCATATAATAGTTGCTCAATATACCTAAGTTGAATTAATTATAATTCATTTTATCTGATCAATCATTATTTATTTAACCATTTGTACATTATATATTTACTCATTCAACACGTTATTTTTTTTAAAGATTTTTAAAATGTATTTATTTGAGAGAGAGTGAGTGAGTGAGTGAGAGATCATGAGAAGGGGAGAGGCAAAGGGAGAGGGAGAAGTAGAGTCTCTGCTGAGCAGGGAGCCTAGGACCCTGGATCATGACACCAGCCAATGGCAGACACTTAACTGACTGAGCCACCCAGGTGCCCCATACATATGTTATTTGCCCCATACATACAGGTTCTTTCTTTTTAAAGTTCCTTTTAATGTCACTTTGCTTTTAGGAAAGATCTACCTTAGTACCTGTTTTTGTTAAACAAAAGAAATCCAAAGGGAATTTCTGCTTTTACAAAAAAAAAGCAAAAGCAAAAATAGTGTTCAGTGTTTGTTTTGCAGTGAGCTGAGAGTGGCACAGCCAAGTTCCTTCCCTGGGAGCTGCACTCAGCATCTCAGCATCAAGCTGCCATTGCTGTGAACTGTGTCTGTGAGCATCTGTGCTTTATCTCAATTTATTTTGTGCATCTATTAAACAAGATGTGTCCTAAGGTGTAAGAAAAGCCTAAGAGAGGTTATTTGTTGGGTCTGGGAACACTAATAAATTTTCCGTATAAATTAATGGTAATTGCTTCTTCACTTTATGCTATTTTGGCTTACAAAAGGTTTCAGAGAAATGCTTTACTTTCAGATAGCAGGGGAAAACCTGTACTATAAAGGGCATTCTATTGTGTGTACCTGAGTATAAAAATGGACCATATATTATTCTTGTTAAAAGTCAGGAAAAGATAGTTACTTAAAAGAGGGTGTGGAATATAATATGGTTTTATTTAAGGTTAGCTGTTTGAGAATATACCAGTGATAATGAGGGAGAAGTCCTAAGAGAGTTATGAATCAAACTGCTGTGACTTAATGGAGAGAAAAGATCACTTTTCCTAAGGTTCAGAGGAGAATATTTATAGTGGCAAAGTAAGTGACCTTTGACCTCTGTCCTGGTAGAGTTTGGATATATAGAGGTGGAGGAAAACATCATCTGACCAAATATGAACAAGATGACCTTAGGCAAACAGGAAAGCAAAGTGCAAAGTATGGTAAGTTTAATGGCTTAGCCAAAGAGAAGGGAGAGTAAGAAGAAAGAATGAGTGATGAAGATCAAGATTCAAGATTTAGGTTAGACCACAATCTATAGGAAAAAGTAAAACAAGGGTTTTAAAAATAGGAAAAAAACATATTCTATACATTTTCTTAGGTTGACCAAAAATAAAAATTTTCAATGAGTCACTGAAGTTCATTTTGTTTACAAGCAGCAAGCAGCAACAGTGGGAATTTCAAGAATCTTTATATGCTCTATAGATTTATTTCTTGAATAAATAGTTACGTGGAATTTTATAATTATTTCTCAAGTCACTGAACTTCATTCCAATTTGAAACAGGCAGAAGAATGTCAAACAGTAGAAATAGATCCAAACTCACCTAACAACTTAAAGGGTACTCATATGATTGTCGTATTTTTCATAATTACTATATAATTGATGTTTATTAAATTTAGTAGTATGTAGTATAAGTAAAAGTCATATAAAAATAAAACATTTAATAAAAAATATAAAGTACTTATCCCACCTTAAGTTGTATCTTAAAATCTACTGTTTCTTTAATTACCATATTATTTATTCTATACTATTTGTCAGATTGTGCTAGGTAATGAGTATAAAAAAGTGACCAAGATGTGTACTATCACCAAGAAAACTCATAGTTATATAACGCATGGTGGTAAGACGAGATATTGTGTGTCTATGTCAGAGAGAGGGAAAGAACTAGGGAAAGCTTTATGGAGGAGACGATATTTGCACTGAAACTCAAAGGACCATTAGGACTATAGAAAAACGAACGGGGAGAAGCATTCTAGAAACAGGATGGCATGAGCAAATGTCCAAGGTAAGAAACATCATTGGACACAAATAGAACTACACACAATTTAGTAGTACAAAAATATAACATCTAAAGATAAGATGATAATGGCCCAAAGTAAGGATGGGGATCTGGCAGGGTCAGATTATTGAGAGACTGTGGACTTTGAACACTCATTCAAGGGCTTTAAACTACTGTAATGAGGAATTTCAGAAAGTTAGGTCTAGCCATAGGAAGACAAAATAGGAAGCTGTTGGGGTAATCCAGATGAAAAATGATAAATGTTTAAAACAGGACAATTATAACAGTAATAGTGAAGACAATAGGTTCAAAATTTGTTCATCATGTAAATTATAGAAATGTGAAGTTGTGCATGGGGCCCCAGGGAGAGCAAAGAGTCAATGATGATAACTAGCTCTCTGTTGTGATAACTGAGTCAATGATGGTGCAACCAAATAAAAAAAAAATAACAGACCATAGAAGCAATAGAATTTAAAAGGAAAATTCAGGGGTGAATATTTTGTGTTTCAGGTACGTGTAAAATTTCTAGTTGATATCCAGGGGTCAGGTAGATAGAAGTGTCTAAAGTTCTTAGTTCATTCATTAATAAACAATCACAAAAATGAGTATTTTATTTTCTATAATTTTTGATTGATAAGTACTCCTTTCTTTAAAAATGTTTTACTTGCCTCCCTGACAGCAGATAATTCTGAAATTACTCTCAATGTTCCAGTCCAGAGATGTGGATACCTTCTTCATCCTCAGGAAGTTTTTGAAACATGTCAACTATCTTGCATAAATTAAATCTTCAACTCTTTCTGCTCCTTCATGGAACCATCTTAGGAACCAATAAATAGTACAATTGTATTTTATGCTTGTTTAGTAATATTTGTATTGGATTTAAAAATATTTAATAAGAAGGTTTGTCTTGTCCCTTTATTAAACCACAAATGATCACCAGTAGAAACTGTTAGTTTTACTCATTTTTTTACTCATTTTTTTAAAGTTGCAGGACAATTATTTGAAGTAGACTAGATATGGGAGCAAGAGGCAAAAGCATTATTGCCATAATGGAAATTTTAAAAATTGGAATGCAATCTTTAAATAGGAGTTTATGCTGTTTGCTTAATAATTTGAATTTCTCTTATTAGCTCACTGAGGAACCCATGGCATATTAATCTTATTGTAAAATATGCTGAAATTAGAATTGACAAAAATAACTATTTTTTGTTTTTTTAAGTTTTAATTTAAATTCTAGTTAGTTAATATATAATATATAATATATAATATTATATATAATATAATAGTGTATCATTAGTTTTGGGAGTAGAATTTAGTGATTCATCACTTACATACAATACCCACTGCTCCTCACAAGTGCCCTCCTTAATGCCCATCACCCAATTAACCCACCCCCACCACCTTCACTCCAGTAACACTCAAGCTGCTTTCTATAGTTAAGAGTCTTTTTCTTGGTTTGCCTGTCTTTTTTTCCCTCTATGTTCATCCATTTTGTTTCTTAAATTCCACATATGAGTGAAATCCTCTGGTATTTGTTTTTCTCTGATTGACTTATTTCACTTAGCGTGATACTCTCTAGCTCCATTCATGCCATTGCAAATGACAGGATTTCATTCTTTTTGATGACTGAGTAATATTACACACACACACCACATCTCTTTATCTATTCATCAGCTGATGGACATAAATTTGGGCTCTTTCCATAATTTGGCTATTGCTGTTAATGCTGTTTAAACACTGGGGTGTATGTGTCCCTTTAAATCAGTAATTTTGTATCCTTTGGTTAACTACCGAGTAGTACAATTGCGAGATCAAAACGCTGTTCTATTTTTAACTTTTTGAGGAACCTCCATACTGTTTTCCAGAGCGGCTGCAACTGTTTTCATTCTTACCAACAGTGTAAGAGGATTCCCCTTTCTCTGAATCCTTGCCAACACCTATTATATACTGTGTTGTTAATTTTAGCCATTCTGACTGGTGTGAGGTGGTATCTCACATTATAGTTTTGAGATAGCTATTTTTTTAAAGAAAAGTATGATCATTTCATGTCTCTCTAACTATCAAAGAAAAAAACAGGCCAAAGAGAGCACCTTAACAGTCAGATACATCCCTTGGTGAAGGAATAGAAAATGGATGAAAACAATGACCCTATAGAAACAAAATAATATCAAAGATTTAGAAGACAGATTAAAAAGTTAGGTATCCACTTATTTTTTTTTTAAGATTTTATTTATTTATCTGACAGACAGAGATCACAAGTAGGCAGAGAGGCAGGCAGAGAGGAGGAAGCAGGCTCCCCGCAGAGCAGAGAGCCCGACGTGGGGCTCGATCCCAGGACCCTGATCAGGACCTGAGCCGAAAGCAGTGGCTTAATCCACTGAGCCACCCAGGTGCCCCCCACTTATTTTTAAATAAGCTTCTCTTTACTATATGCTCAGAAGAGGGAGCAACTGAATTAAGAATTTCTTTTAAAGATTATTTATTTATTTATTTGACAGAGAGAGACCACAAGTAGGCAGAGAGGCAGGCAGAGAGAGGAGGAAGCAGGCTCCCCACCGAGCAGAGAGCCCGATGTGGGGCTCAATCCCAGGACCCCGAGATCATGACCTGAGCCGAAGGCAGAGGCTTTAACCCACTGAGCCACCCAGGCGCCCCTGAATTAAGAATTTAAGAAAGACATCGAATTGCCTTTTTTCACTCTACCCATCCCGGGGACCACTTGATATTGTTGCTTTAGGAAAACAGAACACAAAAATTAACAATAACCACAATAAAATCCAGATTTCAGATTTCATATAAAATTAAGAAGAAAAAGACAAAATAAATAAATTTTTGGTAAAAAAAGGAAAACAAGACTTCAAGATTATGAGTAAGAGTGAAATTGAAAACATTAATTTAAGTTAAATGTAATTAAATGACCAATGGTATACACGAAAACTCAAAACAGAACAATCAAGTAACAGGAGGATGTGAAATGTGACAAAGCAATCAACATTGTGATATAATAAAGGACATAAAGGGTAGAAGTAAGGATGGTCTAAAGTAAAGAAGCAAAGGAGATCTGAAAGAAAGACATAGCTATAAAAGGCAGGCAAAGAATATAGAATATATGTACAATTAGAGACTCTCAAGATGAAAAGTCAATCAATGGAATAGAATCAAAATGTAAAACTTCTAGATGTATCTAGATATATTACCTTCCAGATATATATCTTAGTGAAACTATTATACTTTATAGATAAGTAAATAATCTAAAGGGCAAAAATAAATCCAAGCCATTTAGAAAGGAAAGAAAATCAGCAAGCTACTCAATAACAATATGCAAAGCAAGATATCAACAGAGCAATTTTTTTTAAGATTTTATCTATTTATTTGTTAAAGAGAGAGCACAAGCAGTTGGAACGGCAGGCAGAGAGAGAAGCAGGCTCTCTGCTGAGCAAGAAGCCTGATGTGGAACTCAATCCCAGGACCCTGGGATCATGACCTGAGCCAAAGGCAGACACTTAACTAAGCCACCCAGGAGTTCCACAACAGAGCAACTCTTAAAAATGTATTAAAAAAAAAAGTATGACCCAGGAAGTTATTCAGCCAAACTGTCAATTTAGTATCAAATCTATACATGCAAAAACTCAGAGAACAGCACATGCCAAGTCTTTCTTCAGAAAAATGTCAGAGGACAGGCTTATCTTATCTAGGAATGGAATGGGAAATTTTGGCAAATAAAATAGTGGTGAATTTTGAATATAGATGATTGTAGATCTAAGGCTAAAATGCAGTGATAAAATGATGGAAGAATAGTATAAAAATGCTGTGTGCTCTGAAGTGTTGAGGTTCTTCAAAAGTTAAAAATAGAGCAACCTTTTGATCCAGCAATTGCAGTACTAGGCATTTACCCAAAGGATACATAAATACTGATTCAAAGGGATACATGAACCCTGATTTTTTAGCAGCATTGTCAACAATAACCAAATTATGAAAAAAGCCCCAATGTCCATCAACTAATGAATGAATAAAGAAGAGGTGGTATATATATATATATATATATATATATACACACACACACACACAATGGAATATTACTAACCATCAAAAAGAATGAAATCTTGTCATTTGCAATGATGTGGATGGAGCTAGAGAGTATTATGTTAAGCGAAATAAGTCAGAGAAAGACAGATACCATAGGATTTCACTCATATGTGGAATTTAGAAATAAAACAGATGAACAAAGAGGAAAAAAATAAAATAGGGGCAAACCAGAACACAGACTCTTTAACTATAGAGAATAAACTGAGGGTTGCTAGAGGGGAGGTGAAGGGGGTATGGGTTAATTGGGTGAAGGGTATTAAGGAGGGTACTTGTGATAAGCACTGGGTGTTGTATGTAAGTGATGAATCACTAAATTCTACTCCTGAAACTAATATTACACTGTGTGTTAACTACCTGGAATTTAAATAAAAACTTGAGAGTGTCTGGGTGGCTCAGTTGTTTAAGCATCCATCTCTTGATTTTGGCTCAGGTCATGATTTCAAGGTTGTGAGATCAAGACCTACATAGGGCTCTGTGCTCAGTGGAAAGTCTGCTTGAGATTTTCTCCCTCTGCTCTTACCCCTACTTGCTTTCTCTATCTCTGAAGTGAAAAATACATATCTTTAAAAAATGGAAAAGAAAACAAAAGATAAATAAATAAAATGATGTGTTGAAAAGACTTGCCTCTAGACTTCTAGAAAATAATAATAAGGATAAATTAAATGATGTCTAAAGGGGCTTTTGGGGTTGCCTGAGTGACTCAGTAGGTTAAGCGACTGCTTTCAGTTCAGGTCATGATCCTAGGGTCCTGGGATAGAGTCCCATGTCAGGCTCCCTGCTCAGCAGGGGAGTCTGCGTCTCCCCTTCCCCCTGTTCGTGTTCTCCCTCTCGCTCACTCTCTCCCTCTCAAATAAATAAATAAAATCTTTTAAAAAAAGGTGCATTTGATTCTTTGTGAAAAAGCATGTGTAAAATGTGAAAGGTTTTGCATTAAAATGCTTATTACAAGTGGAAAATACAGCATATATTAAAAGCAAAATCTAACAGCATGATTTAAAAATGTATTGTGATCAAGTGAAGGCCCTTCTAGGATTTCCAGGAAGACTCAAAATTAGCAAATCCACTGATACTATTTAGTGTATTAATAGATCTAAGGAGAAAAATTATATTGTCATTTTCTGGAAAAGCACACAACATATTCATTTCAGATAAAAAAATGGAATGAGAATTGCTAGTTACTTCTATAACTTGATAAATTCATTCCTTACACTCAAAACCTGATGAGGGAATACTACCCATACAAGAATAAGGCATCTATCAGACATTATTTGCTTTGAGGAAATAATTAAAAGGATAAAAGTTAACAAGGACGAGGTTAAATTAGATAGACTTGTAAGTTATATGAGATTATACATAGAAAACCCATGAAATTCAGAAGAAAATAGAATATCAGAGAATTTAGTAAGTAGCATGATATAAATTTAATATATAAGTATCTCAAAGTCTTCATAAGCAAAGAGCAATAGATTAGGAGTTATGTGGAAAAGAATATACAAATTATAAGAATAAGAAATAAAAATCCTCGAGTATAACTTTTGAACACATGTATAAAACCCATACAACAAAAAGTTTAAAACAGTCTTGAAAGGCAAAATCAAATGGTAAAAATGGAGAGACTTCTTATGCTGTTCAATAGAATGACTTATTATCATAAATACTTTAAATTTCCTCAGTAAAAATATGAACTTAATGTCACCCAAATAAAAGCAGCAATAAGCATATTGAAACTACTCAAGTAGATTCTATAGTTCATGTAGAAAAAATATAGTTCATTTAGAAAAACTACTCAAGTAGATTCTATAGTTCATATAGAAAAAAATAGCAAGAAAGAAGAGCCAAGGATTTCTTAAATAACGAAACAGAAAAGAATAAAAGAAAAGAGCTAAATCTATCAGAGCTTTAAACTGCTGTAAAACCGGGGCGCCTGGGTGGCTCAGTGGGTTAAAGTCTCTGCCTTCGGCTCAGGTCATGATCTCAGGGTCCTGCGATCGAGCCCCACATCGGGCTCTCTGCTCAGCAGGGATCCTGCTTCCCCCCCCACTCTCTCTGCCTGCCTCTCTGCCTACTTGTGATCTCTGTCAAATAAATAAATAAAATCTTAAAAAAATAAAATAAAATGCTGTAAAACCTAAATAATTGAAATGTGTTATTAGTACTTGAATAAAAAGACCTTTGGAGTAAATTAGAAAGTCCAAAGACAGACCATATACACATAGATATTTAATATGTGAAAAGGATGGCATTCAAAATTAAAAATGAAAATAAAAACATACAGATATGAAAATAAAACATTAATGAATTCATTTATAGTCTAGGAGTGAAAAAAACACCTTTAAGCACAATTTAAAATTAAGAAACAATAAAAGGAAAGATTGATATATTTGTTTATCCAAAAATAGTAAACAAAATAATACTTTATTTTTCATAGTATAAATTACTATTAGCAAAATCAAAAGCTAAATACAATCTAGAAAAAAAACACACAGCAAATATCACTGAAAAATGCCCAATCACTTTAATAAATAAAGAGTCTTTACAATAGAGAAGAGAAAAATAAGATGTGTACATCTGAAGAAGTGGTTTTTAATCATATAAAATATTTCCTAAACTTATGAAAATACTTCTTAAACACATGAGGAAGTATTCATAATAAAAGAAGTAAAAATGAAAACTGCACTTAGAATTTCTCAACTGAACTCTAAAATATTTATACAATACTCTGTTAACAAGGCTGCAGAAAAGGAGCTATTCTAATAAGTTTCAAGTTATATGTAAAATAGCAAACCCCCATGGAGAGAAATTTAGCCATATCCAACAATATTCCAAATGCATTTACCCCTTAATCCAGCATTTCTAATTTCAAGATTCTATGTTGAAGGCATTCCTCAGTAAATGCAAAAAAAAGTTAATGACTGTGCCATTATTAGTAATGGCAAAAACTGGACACAATCTAAATGTCCATCAGTCAGGACTAGCTGAATGAACTATGATACAAAGGATGAAAAAAGTTGCCCTGCCGTTATATGAAGTATGTACTTCATACACTTTTAATTGAAACAAGCAAGCTGTAAGACAATACTTTTGATATGTTCTCTCATACTAAGAGGGAAGAAGAAATAAAAATTTGTTTTACAAAATAAACAAATCCTTGGAAAATAAATAAGAAATGAATCAAAATGACTACTACTTGGGATAGGAAGAAACTGACAGAATGGGATATAAATGGAAGAGATATTTCCCTGAAAATACATTTTATTATATATTTTTTGAACCAAATAAACATCTTACATATTTAAAGTTAACTCAAAAAGAAGAATTAGAAAGGACAAGTAGAAGGAGAAGAAGAAGGGATCAGAAGAAGTAAACTGTATATTGAATACAAACTGAAACATACAGAAAAAATAATTCAGGTGTATCTTCATTGTCTATGTGTACATTAGACTATACATCTATCTTTAGTAGGAAATACTACAAGATTGTAGATTTTAAAAAACTACAAATTAATCATAAACTTCAGTCAATAGTTTTCTTTTTAGTAGTAATATTTCTGTTTCCAGCAATTTGATGAATAAAGCAAATAAGCAATTATATCAATATTAGGACCTAAGATTTGCACTGCAAGAGTAAAAGATAAAAATGCAATATCAAAGAAGTTAAATGAAATCCTATAATGCTAAATTTTAACTATAAATATCAATACGGGCCTATGATTTTAATTTTTAGAATGTATATATTTTGCTAGGTATATCCCAATGTCCTTTCAGGCCTAGAAACAATAACTTCCCAGCAACAGTGAGCTATCATCACCCAGTTCTTCATTTCTAAATACAATTTTATCAATAAAAAGACCTAGGATATCTTGGAGAAATACATGGTAGAAGGTCTAAGGATGGAAAGTGTAGGGTGAGGCAGGGGGGTTATGTGAGGCCATAAACTATAATGCTAATATACCTCAAAGGATATATCCAAAGGCCAAAGGAGCTGGCTCGAGGGGACTCCTTCTAGGTAAATTTGGAACAATATGTGTCAAAAAAGAAAAATGACTCAATGAAATCCACAAGTCTACAGTGATACACACAAAAAGAGAAAGAGAGAAAGAGAGAAAGAAAGAAAGAAAGAAAGAAAGAAAGAAAGAAAGAAAGAAAAGAAAAAGATCCTAAGATTTTCACCAAATACTTATAGTGAAATTCATAAAAAGAGAAAGAAATAAGTCTTTATCTTATCTTTCAAGGTGAAATTTCATGCCCATTCAATTAGGGAAAGTGTGTGTTGTTATTGTTGCTGTTTTTGTTTTCTGGTTTTTTTTTTTAACAGAAAAAAGCACTGGCTTATAAATATAAAAGAAATACTAGAATTAGCAAAGCACTATTTTGGCAGGGTACAAGATATGATGGCAAACATTGCCCTACAAATTGTGTGCTAATTGCCAGTTGGAAGATATGCCTTAATAATGGAGAAAATGGTCAGTTACTACTATAAAGAAATGATCAAAGTTAGTTAATAGTGAAATTATAAGTCTTTAATGGGATTCACCATCTATGAGGTGTTCCTGCAAAAAAACCTTTAATTTGATTATATTCAAGCTTTTAGATATACATCTGAATATTACAGAAAACACAGAAGCAAATAAAAGAGCAAGTCAAATCCCAAGAAAACAGAAAGATTCAGAAGGCAGACATTCTACAATTGGCTTGATCATTTCAAAAAGTCAGTGTGCACATGTGTGCATTATGGGTGGGGTCTATTTTATATTAGAGATATTTAAGAGGCAAAAATGCAATAGATGCATCTTGATTATGTGCTAGTTATAAAAAAGGGCAAAAAACATTTTTGGGACAATTGGGGAGATATTAATATTAGCTGGAAATTGATTTTAATTGGTTTCTTCGGAGTGATGATGATATTGTGGTTACTCGGGGAATGCCATTTTAGAGACAAACGGAAATATCATAGTATCTGCTACTCACTTTCAAAGGGTTTGAAAGTACAAATTTGCTTAAGAGAATTATGACTAATTTTTGAATCAAGGTGGAAGTTGTATGCTCACTGTGCTTTTTGTACATTTAAAAAGTTAAAAAAATAAAAATATAATATTGGAGAATTTTCTACAGTTAATGAAAAACATGATTCACAGGTTCATTAAAAGAGTGAGCAATAATGGGCAGAAAAGGAACAGAATGGAGGGTTACAGCAGATCAGGTTTCATTAGTAAAAGAGCAGATATAAAAGGATGACTTAAAAATGAGAAATAAAAAAAGAAAATAACTAAAGCACTAGCACTGACTGCCCAGTTTTTAAAGCATAAAAATTTCATTTGCAGAAATAATATTATAATGTTAAATAGAAGAACACTACAACTAAGTTATAAATATGTATGTACAGATATTAATCTTGTTTAAAAACATGGTATTATCCACAGTTAGAAAAAAGGGAAAAAGATTATATAAAAAAGAAAATCAAGTAATAAATAGATGTTTTTTATTTCATTAAACTGTACTCTCTGAAAAACTACTAATATCTAGTAACTTTTCTCATATTAACATTATACATAGACTAAAATGCTACTGAGAATTGTTATAGGATAATATATTTAGCCTGCTAAACAAGGGGCAGCTGAAAGTAATCATGAGGAGGCATGAAGTCTGGAGCCAAACTAACTAGATTGGAATTTCGGTTTAATTATTCTGTGCCTCTGAAAAAGGCATCTATACTACCTAGTGTGTAGGTTAAAGAAACTGACCCTTGTAAAGTGGTTAGAACAGTGTGTGGCTTATCTTAAGCCTATTTTAGTATTTGTAAAATTGAGCTTAACATAATTGAGTCCCCAGCTTTCAATGTTAATTAGTACTTTTAAATCTTAAAACCAAAATAATCTCATATAAATTATATTGCCAAGAAGAAATTCAAAAGTCATCATACTACTTACTCACTATTTTCTTAATCCTATACCCAGAAAAGATTTCTGAGGAGTAATTAAATCCTGGAATCAGATTTAAAGAAATTATATCATAAAACCAACGCTTAGATTTTCTAGCAGTTAGGTACATATGATTTTTCCAAAAGCAAATTATACACTCTAGTCACACTGGGTACATTTTGTTCCTTTGATTTCTCACCATTGTATTATTTCAGTTTAATTAAACATGTAACTATCAAAACCATATGATACAATAGAAATGCTAGGATAAAACAAAAATATATATATTTAAAGGTGTTTAGGATAATAGCTAAGAGTTTGGAAATTTGGATACGTAATTTTTTAGGTTGACTTGCATTTAACGATATATATTACTTGAGAAAAGGAATTATCTTTTGTAAGCTTAAATTTCCTTATCTATAAAATGACATTAACAATACTTCTCCATAGGGGTGCCTGGGTGGCTCAGTGGGTTAAGGCCTCTGCCTTCGGCTCTGGTCATTATCCCAGGATCCTGGGATCGAGCCCCACATCGGGCTCTCTGCTCAGTGGGGAGCCTGCTTCCTCCTCTCTCTCTCTCTCTCTGCCTGCCTCTCTGCCTACTTGTGATCTCTGTCTGTCAAATGAATAAGTAAAATCTTTAAAAAAAAATTTCTGCATAAAGTCACTATAAAGTCATGTGTTTATATAATTTATATAAAATACAGAGAGTGCCTGATGCCTACAAGCACTTAATAAATAACCTATTGTTGTTAATGCCATAGTAAATGATCACCAAATGATAACTTAAATCTATGCCTACATTTTGTCTTACGTAGCCACACTGAGTCTCCACTATGGAGTATAATGCTGTGCACAGAGTAAGTGCTTAGCAAATATTTGCTAACTAACAACTTCAAGCATTACTGAAATCTAAAAAAATAAAAATTATTGAAATCCACTTTGCAGGTCCTGTGCAGAGTTCTTGAGGGAACAAATGGTGTATTCTATTCGTCTCTTATAAGAAACTTAGAGTGTAACAAACACAAAAATCTATCAAAAGTTTAATCTGATTTGCTTTGGCCATCAACTCTATAAATTCTAAGGTATCTTGATAAAGTAATTCTATATATTTTCATACCGTGGGGCATCCTGGCTCTTTCCACATTTTGGTTATTGTGGACATTGTGCTGTTAAGAAGGGCATATGGCCCTTCTTCTCACTACATCTGTATCTTTGGAGTAAATACTCAGTAGTGCAATTGATGGGTCATAGGGTAGTTCTATTTTTAATTTTTTGAGGAACAGATGAATGGGAACTAAACAGAGAGCTTTAGAAAGGAGGCGGGTGAGGAGGATGGGTGAGCCTGGTGGTGGGTGTTAAAGGAGGGCATGGATTACATGGAGCACTGGGTGTTATACACAAACAATGAATCACAGAACACTACATCAACAACTAATGATGTACTGTATGGTGACTAACACAATACAATAAAAAAAAATAAATTTACATACCATAAAAATAGTTCAGTTTTTACACTTTCCTTAATGAAAATGCAGCATGACCTGAATTTCAAAGCAACAGTATCACTGGTGTAGCTTAGTAGTCACTAGATTTCCAAATAAAAGGGTTTCAATGTGTAGTTTTCTATTAATGATGTTAGCTTTAGCAAACATGAATTAAGTGTATATTAGAAAGAAACCAAATTTGGCCTAATTTCTGGCTGATTGTCGAAGGAGTGACCTGTTTTTAATTTTAAGATCTTATACCTGTAACTGGGTCTAAAACCTTAAGGTTTGTTTGCCCCACACCTAGAAATCTTTGGCCAGGGACATGCAAGTACCATTTGGTACTATATGACTTGAACATAAATCCCATGACCCACTCATTTCAAAACTGTTTTCAAATCCTGGGTATCTTAGTAGCCTGAATTCATTTTTGATGGCCTGGAAAAAGACAAATTCTCATATCCTACTGTTTTAGTATATAATAAGTACAGCATGAACTTATTAAAAATAAAAACCTTTACAAGATAAAGCTAACTCTAAGCAAAACAGGATACAGTAATTTCAGAACCTAAATGATATTATTTAACATTTAAAATATTTTAGAAGAAAAAATTGAATAAGTATTATCAATTTTATCATAATGCTGCAATCCATAATTCAATGAGAAATGAAACAATCAATGTGCTACTGAAAAGCCACTTTATATACTCAAAGATAATTTAAACTTTTATTACTAAAGATAAGACTGTAAGTATAGATACATAGAAATGTCTTATATGACTAATATTTGACTAACTCATAAAGTAAATCATTCTTCACTTTAACTCAGCTCTGACATTTATTATCTATGGTAAAAATACTGTATTAGAAATGGAATGTGCTACCTTTTTGTATGTAGATACTTTTGGCAATTCCAAGGAGCACATATATTTTGTAAGCATTGCATAATGACACTGCAAGTGCCTTCTGCCTTTCTGTTACTTTAAAACGATCAACTGAAAAAGCAAAGATGTCACAACTTATTCTACTTTAGTTGCTTCAGTCAGCTAAATAATCAGAGCAGAATTAGGAGAAAAAATACGAAGAGTACAATAAAGGAAAACGTGAATTCAAACCTCAGGCTTTGATGTTCCAGGGCAGATATTGATGGTTCTGCTTTCTCTAAGTTCATTCTTTTCCTTCCATACATTGCGTCTCACAGTTTTAACCAATATGTTACGAAGTGGTAGCCTACATTCTGGAAGTTTCATTTCTGTGAAATGTATGTATTTTGCTGGCTATGTTTGCTAAGTATGAAACTATCAGCTCCCCAATTGATGCTTCTAATTTTGTATATTTTAGGGCATAAAATATTCTTTATGGATGAAATTTTGTCTGCTTAATCCATCTGCCAGCAAGTTCTTTTTTTTTTTTTTTTTTGGCCAAATATTGCTCAAGGCCTTCAAGTGTTTCTTCATCTGTGAAATGAAAAGAGGTACTTTCAACCTAAAATGCTTTGATCTTCATGTCCCCTTGTAAGTTCAAAATCTTCCTACAGACTTATAGACTAAGCAGCAAAGAACATAGCACTCTGGATGCACTCTTAGCTTTCTTTAACTCTTGAGAGTGAAGGCCTAATGATGAGCTGGATTTTGTTGTTTTTCAGTACTTACAATTCTTCAAGAGTCCTCTAAGTCAAGGGATTTGTCCTCAAGAAAAGCACTTGCTTAAATGCCAGCTATTAATTAGCTTTTTATTGAAAACTAACTTTAACATTTCTGAACATAATAGATCAAAACTGAAGTTTATAGTATGGAAGAATGGTCGATCACATGTGTTCACAGTTGAATTCTGTCCTGCTTAAAAGATAGGTTGAAGTCCTATCCTCAGTACCTCAGACCATAACCTTATTTGGAAACAAAGTCCTTACAAAGGCAATCAAGTTAAAATTAGGTCATTAGTGTGGGCCCCAATCCAATACAACCAGTGGCCTTTATTTATATTTTTTAGCACTGTCCTTTAAAGAGGCAGGGAGTTTGGACCCAGAGACATACACGGAGAGAAGACAATATGGACATGGGCATCTACAAGTCAAGAAATGCCTGAAGCTACCAGACACTGAAAGAGAGGCCTGAGACAAACACTTCTCTAGAGCTTTCAGAGAAAGTATGGCTCTGCTGTACCCCAATCTTGGATTTCTATTCCCCAGAACTGTAAGATAATTTTTGTTTTGCTAAGCATCCAGTTTGTGGTACTTTGTTATGGGAGCCCTAGGATACTAAAATACTATGCTTCGAACATTCTGAGTCTTCTAGTAATAACTTGTGATAATTACATTGTATGATGGTACAATATTCTAGAAGTTTCTAGAACAGAGGCTTTGTCACTAGAATGATTTCTTTGCAATTTCTTGAAAAAAAATCTCACAAAATTATGAAATGAACCATGGTATAAAAATACTTATGATGCAAATAGCAATTTTCCAGCTTATTTGTTTCATAATTGTGTTTTTATTTACAGGTGGTTTTCGACACAAAAAATTTCTGGAGGCTTTAAAGCAAATCATTTTATACAAATCTCTGAGAATGTTTGTCCTATATCCTGACTGTGTTGCTTTTGTCTATTTGTATCTTATGGGAAATCTTATGGGAATCAAATAAAGATTTAAGGATAGCTTCATTTTTGTCAAGGGAAAGAGTAGAAAAATAGGTAGTGAAAAAGAATGAAGCCTACAAATAACATATTAAAATTTCAGAAGTGCTCTTACCATCCTTTATATAATCTCTAGTAAAACTGTCTCTTCAACATAAGATGCATTTTCTAAAATATTGTAAGAATTCCTGAATTCCACTCAGAAAATGACTCCTACTCATCTCTATACTATCACCAGAATGATGTTCAAATAAATTAAGTCAATGAACTTGTGTTCTAATAAAATAACAAGAAAATAATTATTTGAATAAGGATATTTTACCACAAAATTAATAGTAATTTACTATAAAACAAACAAAGTGAAAGTGAAGGACCAATTAAATGCAAGGTTTATCATCAGATAACACACTTGAAATTAATAGTGTATTAATTTCTCTCGTAACCTCATAAGATTTTTAAAAAATGATATTTAGTCTGTTTATAAACTTCTGATATTATACAAAATTATGAAGCAATATTTAGAAAATATGAGATTATAAAGACAAAAATAAAATTAATAATATCCTGCAACTCAATGATAAACTTCAGAATTTCTTACATTTCCTATCAAATACACATACACATCAAAAACACATGTAGTTGATTTAATATAACTTAAAATTAATGTATAATTATATATCCATATAAGTTAACCCAATTACTATCATATTTTATGTTGTATAAAGACTTCTATCACTTTACATCATATCAAGGTAATTTCCACAGCATTTGCTAACTTAGAATTTATAGTTTATTTTATTTATTTTTTTTAAGATTTTTTTTTTAATTTATTTGAGAGAGAGAGAGTGAGCATGAGCAGGGGCATGGGCAGAGGCAGAGGGAGAAGCAGACTCTCTGATGAGCAGGGATCCAGATATGGAACTGGATCCCAGGACTCTGGGATCATGACCTGAGCTGAAGGCAGATGCTTAACTAAGCCACCCCGGTGCCCTAGAATTTATAGTTTAAATCAGTTGTTTTTATATTTATTTAACCATCTCCCAATTGTTTGACACTTATTGTTTTTAAGATTTTATTTATTTGAGAGAGAGAAAGAGAAAAATCATGAGCGAGGGGAGGGCAGCAGGAGACAGAGAAGCAGACAACCCATTGAGCAGGGAGCCTGATGCTTGGGGCTCCATCCCAGGACTCCAGATCATGACCTGAGCTGAAGGCAGACACTTAACCAACTGAGCCACCCAGGTGCCCTTTTTGAGCACTTATTCTTAAAGATTCTGTAAGTCTCAGAATACTTGACAGGGGGAACGCCTGATAAATGCTGTTGAGAGGAAAATTTATATTTCTTTAGTTTCTTTTTAAAAGATTTTATTTATTTACTTGTCAGGAAGAGAGAGAGCACAAGCAGTAGGAGTGGCAGGCAGGGGGAGAAGCAGGCTCCCTGCTGAGCAAGGAGCCCAGTGTAGGACTGGATCCTTAGGACCCTGGGAACATGACCTGAGTGGAAGGCAGAAGCTTAACCGACTGAGCCACCCAGGCATCCCAAGAAACAAGTTTACTATTTTATCTTTTTTTTTTTTTAAGATTTTATTTATTTGTCAGAGAGAGTGAGAGCGAGCACAGGCAGACAGAGAGGCAGGCAGAGGCAGAGGGAGAAGCAGGCTCCCTGCCGAGCAAGGAGCCCGATGTGGGACTCGATCCCAGGACGCTGGGATCATGACCTGAGCCAAAGGCAGCCGCTTAACCAACTGAGCCACCCAGGCTTCCCTATTATTTTATCTTAAATGTAGGTGCAACACAGTCTTTACTAAAGACTAGTTAGAGAAGAATTAGAGAGCTCCCAATTCTGTTCATTCCCAGTAGAATTATTTTCCTGGAGGACTTTTTAATATACTATAAAAATAAAATTAAGATTATATTTTGTGTTTGTTTATTCATACTTCATATCAAATAACTTTTAATGAAATAAAACCTGGATAGAACAGAACTATTTTATTCATTACAATTTTTCAAGCAGATATAGCCGGGTTCATTTTCTTGTAAGTTTGTTATATTTTCCAAGGTGTGCTTGAAAGGTCAAATAGCAATATGATACTGAACATTAAATTTGTAATAAAGTTTTTTAAAAATTTGAGATAACTTATAAGTACTTTTTAGTATTTATTTTAGCCTTGTGAATAATCTTGAAATAAAAATGACAGGAATCATTATTTTCACATCACAGATAATGAAACTGTTAATCGAAGATCCTAAGAAGCCACTTGTGGCACCTAGTAGACTGGATTATCTGTAGGATTAAAATGGCTCTCCAGATAAATATAAAGGGAATGAGTAGGAAAATGGGCAGGCAATTCAAAAATACAAGGCATGGTCAAACCCAAAACCAAACCCAAACATTACACAGTGTGGACTTAACTTGGAAGCCTAAACAGTGAACACGGTTTATGTCAGATAAATTTTCATGATATGTATTTAGCAATCCCGTGGGTTAAGAAGCTAATGTGTCTTTTGAAATAGCATAACTTATTGTTAGAGACTAATAAGGCACTTGGAAAATATATTCATTGATATATGAATTCGCCAGCGTGGTCATCAAGAAAGACCTGGAATTTCCCTTTCTGTATGCAGACTTTGTTTGTGGCTCACCTGTAGGATATGGAATAATATTTCTAAAATCTCAGTCTATTTAATTGCATAAGCTTCAGTAGCGTGGCTTATACCAATTACCAATGCTTTCAACCCTCACATTCATTATTAGAAACAAAGTTAAGGTCAGTTAATATATGGATAAATATCAACACTGGATAAAAATCATCCCAAGAAAGAAATGAAGAAATAAAAGAAAAAACTACAAGATGAAAAAATACCCTGATGAGGTCTGGAAATTCTTCTGACTTAATGAGATCCTAACAATAAGCCCTTCAAAAACTCCTTCTTGCAGAGACAGGAAAAATAAAGCCAGTTGTGAAAGTAGTCTTGCCACTTTTCTATAAATCTAAGTGGACCTGAATTTATGTGATGCTCACCCTTCAAATAAATGTTTTCGAGTGACATGAAGATTCCGAAAATGCTTCAACAGCAATAACTGGGATGGACGCTGTGTTGTAATAATTTGGATACACTTGACTAATGCAGTTATTTGCAATGAGGTTGGCTCAGTGCCCAAAGCAGTGAGCAAACAAATATAGCTCGACAATTGTTTCATGCCTTCCAAGACAGCCAGAAAGATTTTTGCTCAGTCCAGGGGGGGCCAGTGGTCACTACTGCAGACTCTGGTCATAACACTGCTTCAGATATATTTTTAAAATATTCTTTGTTGAATTCACCAATGTGCTTTATGTAAAAATGCTGGTGAGGCGCGAGCGTTTTTAATCAAATTAGTATGCAACATAAGGCAGCTGTGTATTCAAATGGGTTTTTTAGCAATTTGGTTGTTTTCCTTATAATAACAGGAAAGAACATTTTGATTTTGAAGGTGACAGAGGCAATATTACCAGAATTAAACAATCTGAATTAGCTTTTTCATGAAATGTAATATGTTTTATGCTTTTAGATGGGACGCTCCGGTGCTTTCAGATGAGCCTTCCACTGTCACAGTCAATGGCCAGGAACAGAATAAGCTCTGGAGGTAGGATTATCCTCAAATTTAATTTTTTTTTTAGAAGAAGCTAATGGCAAATGTTTCTAGCAAACTTTAGGTTCATCTATGTTATAACTAGAGAACCAAGACAGGATATTAAAGGAACAGATAAGTATAAAATTAGTAAACAAAGTTTGACATTTTGCTTATTCTATGAATTTAATGCTGAAAATGAATATAATCCCTAAAATCATAAACAGCATGCATGTCAGACAAAAGCTGCAAAATTTCATTTCTTTGTCAACTTAGGTAAATTCAGAACTCTAGTACATAAGAGGGTAACAAGATTACAAATTTGAGTTATATGATAATGATTTTTTACTGCAGAAAGTTTGCAACTAAAGCTGAATAAACAAGTAAAGAGAAGTTCTTTTTATTATTTTTACACTTTATATGATTGTTACTCAAAAGAGAAGCAGAGTCCAACCCTATCACTATACAGATGGGAAATTCTTGTTTGTATCAATTAAGAGGAAACAAAAGCCCAGAGGAGGATAAAAACACATATGTGCAGTGTTCAAGGTATATTTGGAATTCTTGAAATGAATAGCTCCATAAAACCATTTCTTACTATCCCAACTTAGCCTTTGTGGTTTGGAAGAAGACCAGAAGATTTTATGCCAGCTCCTCACAAACTAGTTTCATTGATCTTTAGGAAGCAGGATCTTTTGACTTCTTAGCAACCAGAATTGCCTGTTATTGACAGGTATTTGTGCAGTACAGCTTAATTTTTAAAAAATTTTTATATGGTGATAGTGGTAAATCATTTTTTTTGTTTCATCTTTATGAACAGACTATTGAAAAGTCCTTTCCTAGAAGACGTATATATAGGAACTTTGTAGCCTAAGGCCAGACAAATAGTGATTAATGTCAACTTAGCCCAGGAGTCATGTGATCCAGCTTCAAAAGGAATAATGTCTGCCTAATAGAATAATAAGTGCATGCACTGGGGACCACATAGATGCTCTACAAATATTAGCAAGAGCAATGTGACTAAAGCAGGCTGCTAGTGTTCTGGATGAAAGGATTTTAAAGCCATCTGGTGTCTGGACATCAGCCTGAAAATCACAGGCTTCAATCCATAAGATAATCCATTCACATAGTCCACATACTGAGATGGCTTTCCCGACGGATTTGTTCCATTATCCCAGATCAGTCCCTGTAACCTGTGGAAAGGTCTGATGTTTCCTAGATAATAATAAGAAGCACTTATTATTTCTTTTATGGGACACACTTATTATACAGATTCAAGTGGTTGAGGGCTCCATACTCAGAGAGAGAGACTGAAATAATAGCCTAATACAGGTAATATTTTATAATTAAAATTATATTCCTTCTTTGTGAAAAAAAATTAGGAATATACTCAGTCTTATGCCTTTTAAGAAAGGTAAATAACTCCAAAACAAGAGTTTCAGAGATAAAAATAACATGCAAAAGGGAATTTCAATTCAATTAACATTTATAGACAATATATAAGAAGGAAATAGAGACAAAAAATAAGTTAAAGTGATCTCTGTCTTCAGAGTTTGAAGAGTCAAAAAGAAAATAAAAAAAAATAAATGAAACAACCTATGTATATTGTCAAAGCAGGCCAAAAAAAGTAAAATACTGCTTAATGTTTCCAAAAGTATTTGTACTTCAAATTATATGGTAATTTAAAATACAATTTGATATTTTTACTTACTTAGAAAACAACCAAAACAAGCTTTAGTTTCAATATTATATTTGTTTCTTTAGAAAAATATTTTGCCCACTGGCATTTAAATAACTAGTATATAAAATCTTTAAAATGTCATTGTGAAAATGATTTTAAATTAAAATATTAATTTCATATACTACTAATTTTCCAGAACTTAAACTATCATACCGTAATGTTTCCTTTAGAGTCAGATCAGGAAAACAAGGCACCTGATGCTTCTTTGTTCTTTGTGTGTAGTTATCACATTTAATATCCCAGTGAAAAAAACAGCCCTTTCCATGATTAGTACATACTCTGCCTTTCCCATTTAGATGAGCATCTTGAGCCGAATCCATTTTGCACTGAATATTCCCATCACCTATGTCTTCAAATCTAATAAATACGACAATCACGGAATATTTTTCACGTGGAAAAAACCCAGTTTTATCTTTCACTTCCTATTCTTTGCGAGTGTCCTCTAATGCTTAACATGAAAGGTTTGCCTTACGTAATGAGGCTGGTAAGTTCAATGAGGGAAGGACTTAGACTTTTAATTATGTTGAATTCCTCCTACCACCAATTTCTGAGTACGTACTATAGAGACAGGTTTGCCACAAGAACTCAAGAATGCTTGTTAAATAAATGGAAAAAAGAAATTGTCTCCTTGGGCACATATGCTTGTGCTACTTACTATGTGTGAATGACTGTTACATGGCTTCTGCCTTTATCTAGGTGGAGGGAGATGGGATGAGAAGGAGCTGGTTCACTTACAATCATCAAGTAAAGATCTATAGAATATCACCTGGGTTCCAGGAAAGAGGTCAAGCTAAAAGAAATTACTGTTCTCAGTAATTTATAATCCAAAATGCATGCAAGGATTTCTTAGGTTTTAGGAATTACTACAAGCTGTCTCAATATTTAAACTTTTTCTCATTTTGTCTCTGAGAGGGGCCAGTTTTAATGACTACAAGTGTGGTTTCAAACTTATGAACTGGGGTTGGCAAATTATCTAGTTACCAACTAGCACTCGTGAAAAAATGTCACTAAGTGTAGCAGAGGCATAAAACTGTTCTTGTTAAAACATATTTTTACAGTCCCTCTCTGAAATTAAAAAGAAGACTGGAGAGTAAGGCAAAATTGGAAGATAATCAGAACAGATTTTTGAGAAGTAATAAATTGGCTAAAAGTGAGAAGATTTTGGAATTTTGAGTTTTTTTGGGGAGGAAACTGGCACAGATCCAGAAACTCCCAGTATTAAGAAGTTGGAAAATCTAATTTCATTCTAACTTGAGATAGTTAAATAAGAGAGTCAAAGCATTAAATGTTGTAAACTTAGTAATCAAAGGGAGAACCATCACTGATGAAGGATAGACTCAGGACAAATTAAAAAGCAAATATATGTAATCATGTATTATGAATACTTTTTCAATTTATAGAACATCACTGGCAAGATGAGTCCAGTTTTGTTAAAAGACAGACTGAAAGTGTCTATATAGTATAACAAAAATGTTTTCTTCCATGTTGGGATGGATTATAGGTATTTAGAAAGTCATGGGGTTTTTGTTTTTGGGTTGGTTTTTGTTTTGTTTTCATTATTTTTCGTATTTTCTGTAATAAGCATATATTAACAGTGTAGACAGAAAAAAAGAAAAAATGTAGACTTTAGAGTAAAAAAATAAACAAATAAGCAAGCAGGCTAAAAGACATTTCTCATTCTGACATGAAGTGAAAGTCAGGAGCCAAGGATATTCCAATGACTTACTTGAGGGACCATGAGAAGTCTTAGTAAGGTTGAAAGGACCAATTGAATATAGCTGGACCTTATTTTAATAAAGTATACAGCATGGGCCTTAAAGCCCAGGTTTTTTCAGTTATTTGATTCCCAGCTTATATCTACATAAAATGGGGCTATTTATGCCTGCTTCAAAAGGTTCTTATAAATACTAAATGAAAAGCTGTTTATGAAGCACCTAGAACAATAACGCCACGTAATGCACTATAGTGTTAAATCTGGAAAGACCCTGATGAATCATCCAGACCTGGGTTTTTCAAACTGGGGGCTGCAACTCATTTCAAGTGATACCAATTTAGAGGAACATAGCTACCATTTAAAAATAAAACTGCAAACAAAAGAAGAGAATAGAAAAGTCACACCAAAAAATCGTGAGCTGTACAAAATATTGTAAAGAATCATTTTGTCAGTTTCCGCGCCTTGCTATATATCCCGCAGAAATGAAAACATACCTCAATATGAATGTGGACAGCAGTGTTATGCAGAAAGGCTGAAAAGTGGAAACAATCTAAATGTCCATCCAGGGGCGCCTGGGTGGCTCAGTGGGTTAAAGCCTTTGCCTTCGGCTCAGGTCGTGATCCCAGGGTGCTGGGATCAAGCCCCACATCGGGCTCTCTGCTCAGCGGGAAGCCTGCTTCCTCCTCTCTCTCTGCCTGCCTCTCTGCCTACTTGTGATCTCTGTCTGTCAAATAAATAAATAAAATCTTAAAAAAAAAGTCCATCCACTGATGACTTAAAATGTGACCTATCCATATAATAGAATATAATTCAGTAATAAGAGGTATGAAGTGGAAAAACAGCTTACAACATGGATGAACATTGAAAACATTATGCTAAATCAAAGCAGCTAGTTGCAAAAACCATACATTGTAGGATTTCATTTAAATGAAATGTCCAGAATAGAGAAATCTATAGAAAGAGAGATTGGACTGAATGTTGCCAGGGGCAGGGGCCAATTTTAATGACTACATGGTTTCCTTTTGGGGTGATAAAAATTAGGTAGTGGTGATAGTTATAAAACTCTGTGAATACACAAAAACCCTCTGCATGCACTTTAAAAAGGTGGATTTTATGATAGGTGAATATCTCAATAAAGCTATTATTAAGGTAAAAGGAATTATTTTGTGAAACTTCATTTCAGTCAGGTATACATACGTCCATTGATCTAGTGCATCTTGTTATTCTATAGAAGAACTTTTTTCCCCTGAAAATTGTGTTATTTAGCTATAGACTTGTTCTATACAAAATAAACACAAATTTTCCTTCTCTTTTATGAAATTAAAAAAAAACTTACTTAAAAATTTTTAAATATAATTTTATTTGCATTCAATTAATTAACATACAGTGTATTATTAGTTTCAGGGTAGAGGTCAGTGATTCATCACTTGGTATGTAAAACCCAGTGCTCATCACATCACGTGACCTCCTTAATGCCCATTGCGCAGTTACCCCATCCCTGCACACTCCTCTCCTCCAGCAACTCTCAGTTTGTTTCCTATAGTTAAGAGTTTCATATGGTTTGTCTCCCTCTCTGATTTCGTGTTGTTTTATTTTTCCCTCCCTTCCTCTATGCTCCTGTTTTGTTTCTTAAATTCCACATATGAGTGAAATCATTTAACTGTCTTTCTCTGATTGACTCATTTTGCTTAGCATGATACCTTCTAATTCTATCCACGAAATTGTAAATGGCAAGATTTCATTTTTTTTTGAAGGCTGAGAAATATAAATTATTAAAATAATGAATAAAATACATGTTCTAACTACCATATTTGAAAGGTAGAGACTTTTGAAGGAAAGCATTTACCAACCTACAACTTCTTCACTAGCATGTGATTGTTTTCCTCCCTGGTTACTATCTTTTTGTTTTAGATTATTCTGAGAAACAATCCTAGTCTTTTGAGACTCACCTAATAATTTAGATTTTGTTTTTGTTTTTGTTTTAGAACAGTAGCTTCTTACCATTGTTCAGTGTGCCTGAGTTCGTAGGGATTATTATTTGAAGTTGGATAGCTACTGAGATCATGCCCAATTTTTAGTACAGGGTTGAAAAAGATATTTGAAGACAAAGAAAATATTAATTAGGATTTTTAATTAATTATTTTTATTAACATATAACATATTATTTGCCCCAGGGGTACAGGTCTGTGAATCGTCAGGCTTATACATTTCACAGCACTCACCATGTCACATACCCTCCCCAATGCCCAGAAACCAACCACCCTATCCTTACTCCCCACCCCTCAGCCACCCAATCAGGATATTTTTTAACATCAAAAAGAAAGTTGATTTTTACTATCATTGTTCATTTTGGGTAGTAAAAATGTATTAAATAATTATGAAAGAAAAAAGGAAGAAGGAGAGGAGAAAGAGAAGGGGGAATGGAAGATAGGAGCATGGGAAGGAGGGGAAGGAAGAGAAAGGGAAAAATTGGTAAGAAAAAGTCCATGTTAAAACTGTAAGCATTGGGGCACCTGGGTGGCTCAGTGGGTTAAAGCCTCTGCCTTTGGCTCAGGTCATGATCTCAGGGTCCTGGGATCGAGCCCCGCATCGGGCTCTCTGCTCAGCAGGGAGCCTGCTTCCTCCTCTCTCTCTGCCTGCCTCTCTGCCTACTTGTGATCTCTCTCTGTCAAATAAATAAATAAAATCTTAAAAAAAAACAAAAAAACTGTAAGCATTAAGAATCTGAATGTTTATTAAGGAAAGAAACAGATGCTTAAACAAGGACTTGGTATAGTGTTCAATGAGAAGGATGTGTATAAAATTTGTAATCATAGTCCAGAATGATTATAAGCTTGGCCAAAATGTAAAATTTTTAGAAACTTATAGGTAGGGGATTGTGGAGTACTAAATTCTAGCAAAATATTTATGTATCTTTAAAAAGGTAAAAGAACTGGACTTGGTTACCTGGGAAGATACTAGAGGCAATAATCAATTTTTAAACATCTGGAAAAGTGTGGATTCCATGAAATACCAAGGTTTTCTGAATAGCAAATCATGCCAGAGCCATTTAATCGTGTTCCGTGATAGCACCACAAGCCACAGAGACAAGAAAAAATGATAGTGCCAATCCATCTTATTTTCAGGAAGTCTTAGAGTCTGCTCTTTGTCACATTTTCATTGACAAACATGGGAAAATATGACTTTAATCACATTATTTTTATATAGGTAAATGCATAACATGCTTGAATGTTTAATTAAAAATTAATACAAGTTTCCACTTCAAGTTGCATTAATATTTGGATGTGGCTCCCAGGAACTGGTTCCGGGGACCATCTAGCCAACTGCTATTAGATGACCTGCATCAAATAACTCAGAGTGTATTCGCCAACTCTGTAGGTAATTATAAACTTACTCAGTCAGTATTAAGTAGGGCATAAAATTGAAAGGATGGGATAATATAAACACAAAAAAGATATATGGAAGAAATCTGTCTTTTTAAAATATTAATCAATAATGTGATGGTACTGTGAAAACTGCCAACACTCTACAGGAAAATTAGAAGGGGTAAGACATTCAAGGACTTAAAAAAATCATTTTGCTTTTTCTTTGTTGTAGTTAATCACCATCAAAATACTTGTTTCCAGTTCTAGTCACTAATACCATACCTTTTAATAGATTCAAGGGTCAAATGTGGTCATTTTTGTGTTTTTAAAATGTTCTGCCTTGTGTATGCATTATTTTTGTAATTAGAGGATTCGAGTTGCACTTTTAAAACATGGTTAAGTAGCAAGTAAACATAAATAATTTAGAGAAAATATGAGGATATCCCCCTCAAAAGTGTTTCAGGCAATAAAAGAAACTGAAGATGGTACCCATAAAGAAATTATAAAATGAGGAGAATTATTTAGCCCATGTATGGGCTAAAATATGTAAGCAGCCATCAAATATTTAGGAGGCTATACTATGCTAGGGTCCCTATATAAAGCTGTCACATACATCCTCCCACATAATCTTCACAGTACCTCTATACAGTGAAAGAAGAAAGAGAGCTGGAGGAAACAGACTGTCTCGGTGACTTTCCCAGGGTCTTATCAGAGACATAGGTCATATTCGAATTTGTATTCATTTCAGGTGTCTCTAGCTATACAAAGATTTAAAAATTTCTTTTTTTCTTAAGTGTATGTGCAGTATCACCATAGACAAATAAAATAATTTTAAATTTATAAATATATATTTTAATGGATGCTGTGGCATTTCCCCTATTCTTTCTTTCAGCATTGATCCAAACTGTCATGTAGGGTCCATTATCCTTGTATAAAGATAGAATAATTTCTATTAAGGGTGTAATTACTTCAGAATGTGAAGATTACAAACCCTTATGACAACAACTGAACCCAAATTTGTAATGAGAATTATACTATTTGAAGTAAGCAAAGCAAATGAACTATAGTAAAAAGAATTCACAGTAGAAGCTGAGACTATTTGGAATTTTATCTGATCTGGATTTTTCTAGATTTTTCTTCTGAGTGTTCTCCATTTTTCAAAATCTCACAGTAGTTACTTTGTTTCACACTGTTTTCAAGGGTCTTATTAATTTTTATTTTATAACAAAAAGATTTACATTTTTATATCATGAAATAATAAGTGCTCATCACAAAAATAAAATAAACAAAGGAATGAGGAAGATTGAAAAACATCCACAGCCTTAATACAGTTAACTTTCAGACTATATCTTTCTAGATGGATCAATAGAAATAAATATAATAAAATCTAATAAATATGAGAATGCAAGAGAGGCATCAAAGAGTACATGTTGAGTTATAACCTGATATTTTAATTAAATGTGTTCCATGTTATTTATGTTATTCCTTTTAAAGACTGTATAATACCCTACTGTACACCAATTCTATTATATACTCAAACAATTCCATATTACTGTATATTGAATATGCTGACATTTTTCCTTTTTATAAACAGTGCTATAGCCAAAATCATTATATGTATATCTCTGCAGACTTTTTCAGATTACTTTCTCACAAATTCCCAGAATAGGAATAGTTATCCCAGTGGGTGTGCATAAATATTTTGTTAGATACCCCACCAGGAACAATCACCTAGTAATGAAAAAATACTTGCCAGGTACTTTTCTGGGTCCTAGACTTGTGGTTGTGAATAAGAGGGTAAGTTCCTTCCTTGCCCTTCTGAGCTTACATTCAGTCAGCAGAAATGGCCATGAGCAAGTGGACATAGAGTAAAATATCAGAATGTTAAATGCTATGAAGAAAATAAAATACGGGGACATGAGAATGGGTGGCCAAGAGACACTTTCAGATTAGGAGCTCTGAGAAGGCTGCTCTTAGGATGGAACTTTTAATGTGATTGTTACATGGGAAGAAGGAGCAAGCTATAGGAAATTTGGGAGGAAATGTGGAAGGATTGAAAATTTCAAAGACCCTATCCTGAGAATGAGTGACCAAGGATCTAAAAATAGCCTGAGACCACAGCAGAGTGGAATGAGCGAGCAAGTGACACAAGGGGGAAGAGAATGGATTATATAGTCTGGAAGGCCATGGCAAGAAGTGTGGATTTTATTCTGAATATGGTGATAAGTCGCTGGATGACTGCACATTTTAATTTAATTATGATGTATGTATATTAAAGTATGCACATCATAAGTAAATAGTCCAATGAATTACTTACAAACTGAACATATCTTCCAAATGAGGAAAGAAAACATTACTAACGTTCCCCAGACCCCCTTTATGTCCTCTTCCAGTCAGTTCTTCCAAAGAGGATAACAGCTCTCTTGATTTCTAACAGCATAAGATTAATTCAGCCTATTTATATAAACAACAATAAAATATCATACAGTATGTACTCTTTGGCTTCTTTTCCTCAAAGTTATGCTTGCATAATTATTTAGGCATCTACCTAAAGATAGGACGTGGATAAAAAAGTGAAATGAATCCTACTACTGAGCACTGAACTCAGGCCCAACCTTTGGAAATTGAACAGAATGAGTTGTTAATAAAGGAGATATAGACTTTCCAGTGAGGGGGGAGAAAATTGAGACTACAGTATCGTGACCAAGGCAAAAAATGCTTCAAGAAGGAAAATGGTCAACGGTGAACAAATACTTATGAGCCACTGAGGGAGATGAGACCAGACTGGATTTGACATTATGGAAGTCATTGACAAGTGGTACTTCAAGGAATAAGAGAATGAGGAGTGATCAGATAAAGACTATATATGCAGAAGACTCATTCCAAAATTTTTAACAAAAATGAAGGGCTCTAGGGAATGTCAAATCAAAAGAGGGCTTCTGAGGTGGTAATTATACAGCATGTTTGCATGATGATGGGAATAGTCCAGTGGAGAGGAAAAAAATCTGAAGATACAGAAGGATAGGAAAGTTGTGTGGATGATGACTATGAGAAGGTGAAAGGGGATGGATTCAGAGCACAAGTGAAGAGCCTTATTTATATTAGAAGTCGAAGTACTTCAATTGTAATAAGAAGGACAACAACTATGGGATAGATATATGTAGGCTGGTGAATTTGGTTATAGACAAATGAGAGTTCTTGTCTTTTATGAATGCCTCTTTTCCTACCTTCCCTACCATCACTATGTAATCAATCTTATTGATTTTCCAAAAACAAAGTTGAAAATTTGTACCTCATTTCAATTTCTATGTATACACTTTTTAGAGAGGCAGAAACATTTTTCCTATATTTATTGGCCATCTGGATTTTTCAAACTTGCTGTATTTGTTGTTTGCTTGCTCATTCGAAAATACCTTTCTGTTTCCATCACGTAAACAATAATTTGCCTAGATTCAGCATTCCTGGGTGCCTTAATTTGTTCTGTAAATTTATGTAGATATTTTTCTATTTTCTGTCATAAAACATTGAGAATGTTAAGTCTGGGGTTAGTGTGTTAATTTCCCTCTGTATCACTATGTTTCTTCTAAACAGATCCTTTCAGGAATTTTTTTCTCTTAAATTTCCTTGAAATTTAAGACTTGGTGAGGCATTACTAGAGATAAGACCCACAATCAGTTGGCTCTTTATTTGGGGCAGCCCCAGGCCTTTCTCCCCCCCCCACACACATGCTACACTGCTGTTGATGCACAGTTGTAACAATGATTTCAGATAAACTGTCCACAGATAACTGAGAGGAATACCTCTAGTCCTTGCACCCCCAGGTAAGAAAGATCTCATCCAATTTAGGGGAGATTGCTTTTAAGAAGCTCAGTCTTAAACCGTAGGAGACACTTAATCTCACAAAACAAACTGAGGGTTGCTGGGGGGAGGGGGGTAGGGCGAGGGTGGTGCGGTTATGGACATTGGGGAGGGTATGTGCTATGGTGAATGCTGTGAAGTGTGTAACCTGGCGATTCACAGACCTGTACCCCTGAGGCTAATAATACATTGTATGTTAATAAAAAAATTTAAAAAATAATTAAAAAAAAAGAAGCTCGGTCTTCAAGCTGAAAGGGGACTCACTGTGGTACTCTTTACCTCAGCCCATAGGCTTCCAATACAGGAAGATATTTGGGGAGGTGGTGCTCCCATAATTCCTTCCTTTGCTTACTGTCACATTCCAGTGCTCTTTTAAGAATGTGAGTTTCCATTTATCAGCACTTGGGATCTTACATTCTTTTCTAAATTTCTGTTGTGTTTGGGAGAAATTCTATTTGGAAAGTGTATTTGTCAGCCACCCATCCCTTCAGTATTGATTATTATATTATTTCTTGGCACCTTGGTGCATGCGGGTGTGTAAGTATGTGTGTCTAAACCTACTCATGCTGCCATATCTCCCAGAATCTCAAGCTCTATTATCAAATTTCCACAGAAAGTTTGCTTCCTTCTATATTCTTTTTATAAAAAGATTTATTTATTTATTTGAGAGAGAGAAAGCGCATAGGCAGGGGGAGGGGCAGAGAGCTACGGAGAGACAGAGAATCTCCAGCAGACTCCCTATTGAGATCAGAGCCCAACATGGGGCTCCATCCCACAACACTGAGATCCTTACTTGACTAGGACGCTTAGCTGACTGTGCCACCCAGGGACCCATTCCTTCTATATTCTTTGCTAAATGCTGCCTGCCTTGTGCAGCTGCTTCTCTTTCTCTTTCTGTTTTTTTTTTTTTTTTTTCATGTATGGCCTCTATCTTCACCCTAATTTCTGTTGCAGTCTCTGTGATTAGGTTCATCTGCACTGATGTATACATGTCTGAGGCAATTAGAGAGGAATTTAAAGTCCGTTTACTTGGAAAAATAGCTTTTCTCCTTGGATCTGACCATTGATGAGAAACATAAATGATCTGCTATTTCCTGTAAAAAACCATAAAATCTCTCCATCAAAAAGTATTTCATTACTAGGCACTGCTGAATCATATATACCCATGTCACAGATGTTACAGAGTCCTTACAATTGAAAGATCTTTGCATTTAAAGAGATATAATGATGCACACGATGAATAATAGATTGAGCAGGTAGAAAAAAAGAATATAAGAGAAGCTGTGGAATAGCAGAAAGTCCATAAGCTTGAGCCCAAGCGACCTGGGTTTGAATCACAGCACTGTTTCCCACTGACAAGTAGTGTGGACTTGAATTACAAAGTACCTGTTACAGGTTTTATTATTCTTCTTCCTCCAAATTCATATGTTGAAGTCCTACATCCAGGACCTCAGAATGTGACTATAATTAGAGATAAGCTCTTTACAAAGATAATTAGTTAAAACGAGGTCACTGTATAAGCCACCCAGTCTGTGGTATTTTGTTATAGTAGCTGTTAGCTTCCTAAGAAAAAATTAGAATATTCACAGTTGTCTCATAGTTTTTTTTTTCAAAGATTTATTTATTTATTTTAGAGAGAGATACAATGTGAGTGGGGGGAAAGGCAGAGGGAGAGGGAGACAAGGAGACTCCCTGCCAAGTGGGGACTCTGGCACCAGGCTTGATCCTAGCACCCTGAGATCACCACCCAAGCCAAAATCAAAGTCAGATGTTCAACCGGCTGAGCCACCAAGGTGCCCATCCATAGAGTTTTTGTAAATTAAATAGGAATAGAACAATAATAAGAACATTATCTGTAACTATATTATTGTAGGTGCAGGGTCCAATGTTTTACACTTGTAAATGCATAGCATGGTAGCAGCCACATAGGAGGTGTACAGTAGGCTATTTTTATTTTCCCTTACTTAGTGGAACGAAGAGATGCTGAAGTGAAAATATCCTCCAATGAAGGAGAGATGCAAAGATAAAGGAAGAAAGAAAGAATGAGAGAGAGAGGAACCTCATAAAGGGGGAAAGAAACTAAAACACACTGTAAGGAAAAGAAGAGAAACATATCAAAGGCTCCCTACAGCTGAGAGTAACAGATTCCAAGGTAGTAAAGGACCAATAAGTACCTGGTTCTCAGTGTGAACAGAGGAGAACTGTTTTCTTGTAAAGCACTTTTAAGGTATATTTGGCCAGGACCGTCACAAAGTGTCTAAGCTTTTATTTCTATGTGATCCCGTAGTTTGTATGGTGTCTGTGTTACAATTGTTTTAACAATATTCGTAGTAAGAATGGAGAAAGGTTATCATGAAGTCATACATAGAACTGTATTGACTGTTTTTTATTTCCTTTTTAGCTTTTTGAGTTACTGACACATTATTGCTGCAAAACATATGTAGGGTCAATTCATGCTGAATAGTTATTAGAAACCATGATAACAAAAGTCATTACACTGCAGTTCAGTTTTGACAGTAAAATTTCTGCAACATTATCACAAATCCTCATGCATTAGTGCAATGATCCTTACTATAGTTTCATATTAGAATCAAAAGATTGCTGTAGCATGCTTGATACAAAAAGTCAAGCAGGCCAAATTCTTTTCTGCTTTTACAGATAACATTTTTGCTCTTTTTCTATGTACATCAATGCAGAGAGTAGCTTTGTTTTATATACTTTTTTCAATAACCTATGAGTACATTGCACATCTTTCTTTAAAATGAGGATTTTTTTTCCTTGAAAGACCACACAATTCTGATTACCAGTACCCAATGAAATAATCTGAAACCGATTTTATATATGACACCACTCCACAGAATTCTAAAACTGTATTATTCACTCCATTATTACTTTCCTCTTTTGGATAGCGTATTGGCTGTGTGTACATGTTTGTTTTTGTTTTTAAGTTGGTGATTTACTGTGATGGAATAGTGTAAGATTTAAAAAAGGAATCTGTCATATTCAGGATTACTTTGATCGGAAAGCTATGTGAGTTACCCTTTAGCTGACGAAAGGAAAATGTTTTTAATGCCTACCTGTCCACAATACCCTTCCATAGTCATTTATTAACAAAACTGAAAGAGGCCAGATTGTACAGGTACATTAATTATATATTTTTGGTAGTGTTAATTTACTCAGGCCCATTTCAAGAAAACAAAAGAAATAGAACTGGTGAACTAGTGCCTAGTGAATTGGTGAAGAACCTCTGAAAATCGAGTAACTTCTTCTTTAGTTGGAAAATCAGGTTTACATAGGTGTACAAAGAGTATGGATAAGTAGACACATTTCATTATGCACAAAATACGTTCTCTGGAAATGTGGATGTAAATATGATACTGCTTATTCGTGTTATAACTGAGGTGATTGTGGCTTGTTTGGAATTGCTTTAGAATTACAATGCGAAGATGCCAGATCCCATCAAGTTAAAATACTGAGTGTCATCATGGTATGTGTTGTTTTTGTTGTTCTCTTCTCCATCTGTGATTTTACAGATTTCTTCATGAAGGTTCAGATAACATATTTCCTCTTTGGGTTACTTCTAGGAAAATGTCCAGTTGTTACAGCTAATGTGCATGGGCTCTTTTAATAAATGCATATGTTCTAATGGTGTTTTTAGTATAAGATTTGGATGAAACTCTGACTAACCTATGAGTTACTGCTAAGTTTCTCCCTCAGAATTTCTCATGTACGCATGCATACACATGATTTTCCATTCTGTAACCCTCTGCCAGCTTTACCTAAACAATCAGGCGTTTGTGTATTGCTCTATTCTGTCCAGTACCTGCAGAGGTCTCTAACTGGTTATCATAATGTCACTATTACCCTGTATTTCTGTCCTCTCTCTCCTTAACTCACGCTATATTCTCAGGTTGCATAAACTATTTTATACCTATAATAGACTAGGAGCTCTTTCATAATAGCATAGCCACACCAACATTTTGTATAAAAAGGGCTATATGTTTATCTAAAGAATAATAACAATATCAGTTGTCACATCTTCTATGTGCAAAATACACAGGCTGTGAAAAACTGTTCTAGGGGCTTTATATTTAAAATATATATTTATGTTCCATGGGGTTGTTGAAAAAATTAAATAGAACTACATATAAAAGCTTGCAAAGTATAGTTAGCACTTCATAAATGTTAACTATTATGATATGCTTCTTATAATAATCCTGCTAGGGAGACATTAATATTTTTTTCAGAGGCTCAGAGGGACTAAATAAGTTGTCCATAGATATTCCTTCCCACTTTCTCTGAAAAAAGAACAAATGACCTAGAGAAAACATCTAGTATATGAATATGCATTTCCTATATTAATATTCATGTTAATAAGTGATTATAAGATACAGTTCTGTAGATTTGGGGAACGATGATTACAAGAGCAATTTTTTCAAATGTTTATGTCATTGTGATGCATATGTGTAGTTCAGAACTAAAAAAATCATTATACTGATACTCCCACAGAATTGCAAATCAATTGCAGTTCTAAGTCATGCATTAGAGACGCCTAAGTAGAAAATATACCTATTATAGGAGATACATGTTATAAACATTTTACTTGTCTTATTATAATTTTTTTTTTTTAGATTTTATTTATTCATTAGTTAGAGAGCGAGCGAGCACAGGCAGACAGAGAGGCAGGCAGAGGCAGAGGGAGAAGCAGGCTCCCTGCTGAGCAAGGAGCCCGATGCGGGACTCAATCCCAGGACGCTGGGATCATGACCTGAGCCGAAGGCAGCCGCTTAACCAACTGAGCCACCCAGGCGTCCCCTTATTATAATTTTAACATGGTCCTTGGGTGATTAAAAATTATTATTTCATTTCACAGCTGCACTATGGCATTTTAAAAAGTCAAGAGTTCTAAGTCTATATGGATTCCAGAGAACATAACCTATACATATATACCTATGTAAATATACCAGTTTTCCCCTAGGGCTTTATAGGTAATATAAAGAATACTTTATTTACTTCTTTTTAAAAGTTATAGGTAAGCAAAATTTCCTGAATGTGTGATTTTTATGACATTAAATTTTCTCCATTTCTCCATAGACTAATACTTTGCAAGAGTTAATCTACTAAATACTGTCAGTTGTAAACAGGTTTTCTAGGGAAGGGTTCCAGGGATCACAGGAAGTTCAAGGTTAACAGAGTCAATAGGTTTCTTAAAATGGGATTTCTCAGAATCTTTAATATGCAAATGTGGCTTGAGTTTTTAAAAACGGATATAGTATGCAGTATGCCATATATATGCATGTATAGATGATAAATATATAATACATCTATCTCTATCTCCGTATCTGAGTCTCTTTATACCCAGATTTTCTCTATTGATATTTTAGGCTGGACAATTTTTTGGTGTGTTTGTGTGTGTGGGGGGCGGTTTAGCACTATCCCTGGCCTCTACCCATTAGATACAAGAAACACCCCTCCCAACATCCCCTCAGGTGTGATAACTAAAAATGTCTCCAGGCATTACCAGATATCCATATATCTTGAGATCACTTTTTACTAGTGTAGTAGTGCACTGGAGAGAGGAAAGGCTCACACAGAGATGATGAGCTTTCACAGGGCCTTTTGAGCAGATACTCACAACACTTGAGCTCACCACAATAGCAATGGGAGGTGGCTATGAAATTATTACAGTTGTGTAATACATACTCAGTTCATTTTATGATGTTATGATGTAATAATTCATCTTTTTGTTTGTTTATATTTATCTAGTATATATACAGCTGCAAATGGTGCTATGCATGGTCTTTAAGTTTATGTAAATAAGTTTTGGTAAATTTTAATTTTTTAAAATAGATTTGAAAGAAAATAAAAAGATTTGTGCATATTTTATGGGAGTAAATGATAAAATAGACTAGTATGTATGTATATTTTATGGATTCATGATTTACCTAGCTTTTCCTTAATTTTTGTGGTATTTTTAGGCTACATGGTTCACCCGTGAGTTTTTTCAAATAGTCACAAATCTCAAAAAACTTTTTCCAATTTATATATATATGTATATATGTGTGTGTGTGTGTGTGTGTGTGTGTATGTGTATATATACGTGGTCCAATGCAGTTCAAACCAATGTTGTTCAGTGGTCGACTATACATATGAAAATTTAATATGAGTGTCTTTGTATATCAGGCTTTCACTAACATTTCACTAACATTAAAAAGCTGCTTAATTGCCGTGCATCTCCATTAGATCACCTTCTCAAAATTTCTTAAAAATACATAAATCTACAATTCACTTAAAACTGGTACTAGACTGAAGAGCTGGTTTGATTTAAACTAAACTGACCTTTCTAAAAGTATTAGCCAGAAATAAACACATAAGTTTTGGTGTTTTTCTCACAGAGTTTGGACAACAGAAGGGACAGAACAATAGATAACCAGCTGTCTACTCTTGTCCAGGATCACAAAAGTTCTTCAGAGATCTCTTGAGAGTTCTTCAGGGAAAAGGGCCAGTAGAAATTTAATGCAAGCTTCTCCGTCTATAAAGTGCAGCAACTCCTTTTGAACAAGTCTGTGTGGGGGTGGACATGTGTGTGTGCATGTGGTAAAACTAATTAAGAGTTACGATTTTCCTAGGAAAGAAATGGATTTCCATCTACACAGAAACAAGCACTCAAAAATCACTACTTGAAGCCTAATTTTAATATATGCAAGATAACAAGCAACATAAAGTACTTATGAAAAAGAGAACCTAAACCACTTTCACATTTCTTTAGGAAAAAAAATTTTGTTTATTGCTAGAATTGACTTTGACTCCTCATCAAATCATTGTAAAGGGAGTATTCCAGGAAAAATCGAAAAGGGGAAGAGAAAACATGCTAATGAAGTCTATGGATGATACAACCTTTCTGAGAATTTAAAATGGAAACTTTGTCTATTGAAACTTAGGTGAGGCAGACTGTACAGCAAAAGGTCATGATTCCTCCATTGGTGGGATAAAAGAAGGATATTGTTGAACTCTGTTTCAATGCTCTAGTCTAGAAAAAAAAATCCCTTGATTTCTGGGAATCACAGTATTCAGCATGGAAGGTGAGTTGAGGTGGCATATTCCTGCCCCTTTAATTGTATCAAAACAATGGATGTCAATACACTGGATGATTAATAATTTATTTGAATGAATGCATACTGTTTGAATTCTGTGAGACCCATAAGTATCCCCTAGAGCTCCAAAGTAGTCTCTGATTTATGTTCCTACATGATTCCTTAATAGGCCCAGGTTGCTTAAAGAAGATGTTCCAATCTGAGCATATCCATTGCGGGTTATTCTTACTACTTTTCAACTACTGGTTCACTCAAGCCTTCGAAAAATATCACAGGATATATCATAGGATATAATGCTCATTTTACAGTTGGTTGGAGAGAATATTTGAACATAAGTTAAGACAACTGTGTCCTAGGCCAACTTTTTTTCTAATTAACTGTGTATGTAGTAGATCACTGGGCCACTCTGGCCCTAAGGTTTCTCAGTTGTGAAATAATCTTTTATTTTACTTTTACTTTTTAGTGTGTGTGTGTGTGTGTGTGTGTGTGTGTGTGTGTGAAACAATTTTTAATTTTAAAGAGATGGGTAAAATTTCTAAAGGTGTTTCCAGTTCAAATTTTTACAATTTTAGAACTGCAAAACTTATTCATAATCCCTATGAAATTTAAATAATTTCTAATTAAATAGATGGTAGTCCTTTCCCCACAGGAAAATCATTATTGAAAAATGGGCTTCAATGAGATAAAATTATAAAAACAATTAGTGAATCAAATAATATGTTTCAGTTGGACACTAGCGACATAATGCATGACTGACAGTTTTTACATGCTTTATGAAGCCTGCTGAGACAGTATAGGATTGTTTAATAATGCTATAGTATAAGGGTAGTGTCATGGTTATGAAATGAGTTGGATTTTTAAAAATCCCATATTTGATTCCTATCTTAGTCAGTTCCCTCTACTTAGATGACCTTGTGACACACTCAATCTCAGTTCCGTATCTTAAACTGGAGATGATAATAATAATAATAATAAATTTTAGAGCATTACTAATGGACATTACAAAGATAGTATTTACACACGGCTTGGCACAGATACCAGGTCCATATAAGTGGTTGTTAAGTGCTGACTGATTCTATAATAATTTGTATTCCCTCACTTTGAAACTACCAAGAACTAGAGTAGGCAAAAGTTAAGCTTCGAAAGTGGTATACAAAAGGATTAAAAATATATTTTAACCAGTTTCAAGAGGGATCGTGTTTTCAGCCAACAGAACACATCAACATTTGTATGCTTGCTTAGCTTACCTTTCTCTGCAGACTTGAAGAATTTGAGATAGCAATTAAAATAAACACATGATTTTATCAATATATTCATGGACTTCTAAAAAATGAAAAACTTTTTTGAAATCTTTCAATGAAAATGTCTATTTTTACATAGAAGTACAACCTGTTTTTCAGATATTTTTCTTTTATTCCCCTTTAGTGTTATTTTAAATTTTGAGATCTGAAAAGTTTTAGATTGGATTCTATTCCATCATTACCCATGAACAGGGAAGACAGGAATTTTGAACAGTCATTTTTGTTTGTTTCTGATTTTTGAAGGGGAAAATATTCATCACTGCAAAAATTTAAAGCACAGGAAAGTATCAAGAAACATGTGCAAAGAAAGGAGATATAATTTTATCACCAAGAGTAATACTATACGATTCTAATATTTGAACCATCTGTATATAAAATTGTGTTAAGGAAAGGGACATTATTTTTTATATTTAACTTGTTTTATTCCTCCATTAAACTTTTTTTTTTTTACTACTCTTGGCCTAAAAATACAAAGAAGTATGAAAATATATTATTTGCATAGAGAGAATAATACTCCATAAGAAGCACTAAAATCAAAATGTAATTATTTACCATGCCAAAAGGAATCTATGCTCAGAAGCAATGAAGTTATTGTAGAGCAGGAAAATAATACACAAAATTCCTTAATGTGAGATCCACTTTATACAAGGAAATTAAGTAAGGGAATCAGAGGTCGAATAGTGCTTTTGTATATCCAAAATTAAACTGGTCAAAGGACTAAAACATACATATACATAATACAGGAAATGCTGCAATATCAAAGGAATAGACTAAAATATTAAAGGGTTTTATTCCGTTTTGATGGCCAAATTCCATCCTGTAAGCAGTGCCTTAGACGCTAATGACATACGATTTCTCACTGACAGATTTAACAGCATCAATAAGGCCTCTCTGTCCATTGCAGCAAATTGATCCTACATGACACTGACAAGGGCAGCCTGCACTTAATGACCTCCATCGCTGAAGGATGGAAATGAAAAATGACTGGAAGTACAAATAAATCTTTGAAAGTTTCCCTGAAACAGGTGTGTTAAAAGTGATTCGTTTGAGAGATCATCACAAATATAAACTCAATCTCCTAGCATACCTCACTGTCTGTTCATACCAGGGTCTCACTCCTTGAATCCTGAATCATGATTTGCTTTAATTCCAACATCAAGACAATTTATTCTTACTACGGAAATACAGAGTGACGGATCTCTCTGAAAGGCATGATTTCTTCACATTTATGCAGGTATCTATTTCTCATTTGCCACCAAAGGATTCTATATAAACTGATAACAAGTATCCATAAAATTTATTTTTGTTTCCCTCCTGGTTAGAAAAGGAAATATAGTATGGCCATCGATTATTTTCTCCTCCTCAATTATCAGGAACAAATAGAACATGTTTAACCTCAATAACAATGTCAAATGCATGAAATGATTGGACAAATGTTCCACTGATGTCCTTTCTTTGAATCCTGCACATGGTCTGAGGACATTAAGATTTTGGTGTATAGTTTTATTATCAATTCTTTCACAAATACATGTATTTCTTAATCTACCTCGATCTTGCTACTAATTTTTAAGAGAAAAATATACACTCTTTCTTTCAATGTATTCAGAAACTTTAACTCACACCAGAGTAGATGGATGGGAAACATAAGGGAGTTTATAAGCAGCATACCAGACAAATGTAATAGTTACAGTTGCATAGTATCCTTTTATTTTCAAAATAACTATGGATGTCTCCTTTTTATTCCTTATCAGGTTTCCTCTAAGGTAAATCTTATTTTACGGATGAGAAAACTTGAGGTCAGAAAGGACACATAATTTGCCAAGATCACCGAGCTTGTAAGTGGTAGAGATTGCACTCAAATCCTGGCCTTCTGTCTTCCCAATATTCCACAATAAGGAGGGGTAAGTACAGTACTGGAATATTAAACTACTAATTTATAGTAGAGTAGAATGGGTGACAACAATAGGAGAAAGTGTTCATTAGCAGTCTACTGTTTCTTAGGACTAGGTGGATTGTTAAAAAATACTCTTGCTTCTGTATTTTGAAATTTAGATTCTGTGAAGAAACAAAAATTCAAAGGGAAATGATTTTTCATGCCAATGAGTATCTGGGGAAGAATCCAGAGGAAGTGGATTTTACAGAAGATTTTATAAAATATATGAGAATTTCTAATGATTTCCTGTAACTACAAAGAGTCAACTATACTCCAAGTTTCTAATTAAGACTCATGTATTTTTTTTTTTAAGACTCATATATTTGTTAAGAAAACAGAAACCAACATTTGGAGGCCATACAACATGAAGAAGATTTTGAGGCATATTCTGAAAAGCTATCTGTAGATAAAAATGAAATTTGAAGTCTATGATAATATATCTAAAATCTATAAACTCTAAAAATTTGGTATTCCAGATCATAAAAAAGCAAATTAGTATAGAATTGTGGCTTAGACACTAAGTTTCTTCATTTCTCACATATCTATTCAAAATTGAGTTTCAAGGTTGATAAAAACATACATCAAAATTCTACAAGAAGAAAACATGACATTTGGTGGCATATAAAGAACCACCATCAGATTGGAGAGCCCATGACTGGACACTTGTTACTTTTTGTAGTACATATGTCAAGTAAATCATTATTTAAAAAATTAATAAAACCTACCTGTTTCTTATCTCGAATTGAAGCATCAAGTGATAACTGTCTATCATATAGATTGAAATAATTGTCCTTTTCTGTTAAGAAAGTAGTCTGTAATTTTTGATATTCTTGAGCTAAACGTAGATTTTCTTCCAGAGAATCATCTTGTATTTTCTAGAAGACGAATATATTTTAAAAATCATTTAATTTCCTTGAGTTTTTTCAACATCATTTGAATTATCTACAAATATTATATTACATATTGTAGAAAAATAAAGTCAAAAACGTGCTTCCTCTGATACCAGTATCCTCCTTGGATTTAATAATTTTCTTTCTTGATGCATCTATTTCTTTTCTTTCTTTTTTTGAACACTGATTTGCCAGAGTCCTTCTGACTTTTGTTCTCCCTCTTTCCCAGACTTCCCTCCACAATGCCTTGGGAAGTACTCGGCCCTGAGATGCTCTACTCAGCTTCCTAGGAGACTTCTTCCAGTTTACAACTCCCTACTCCTTTCCCCAAACCCCAACGCTCAAATAGGTAGAAGACACTTAGAAGCTTAGAATTCTATCTCCAAGTGGTTCAGGGTGGTGGCACTCACTGAAAACATAGAGAACTAAAGGATAAAATAAAAGACAAGGAACACAACATTTAGAAGTACAATGAGAGAGCGATTATTTGATCC